>JASDQU010032431.1:667-13022 GCA_032191745.1 Picea mariana | reverse complement strand
AGGGAATACTAATATGATTAGATAGAAGGGTAAATGAGCAAAGATGTTATGTTGTCATAATAAGAGGCAAATGATTATGCCTTTGGGAATCACATGAGAAGGATTGTGAACAATCCCGAGTTGACTGATCTTAAAAGTAAAGATGTATGTGGGCTGTGAAATATACCTATGACAGTTACTTGTAGGCTTAGGATTATGAATATGGTTAAATACATCATGGATGTAAGTTGACAAAACCAGAATACGTAATTAGGTACATGACAAATATGCATGTTTATATTCCTTAAGGGAATATTTGGTAGACAACTAAAGCTAACTCAAGGCTGAGGCCATCACAAATAGTGATGGATATGCAATAAGGAAGTTACATGCTGAAGGAGTTCCTTGTGGAGGAACTATGTGAAGACTCTGTCAGGAAAATGAAGTCACAACCTTAATGACTGCTGAGAATTAAGCAGTAAGCCACAAACTTATATATATACACCAGAATCCTGGATTACATTTTGAAAAATATCATGTAATGAATAAGAAGACTAATAAATGAATATTGACCAATTCTGATAACCAAGTGGTAGTGTGCAAGATGCCCATGTTCATGATTCATTATGGGAAAAATATTTTGCTATTAAAGCATGCTGAAGTATCCTAAGAGTTAGGATGAGCCTAACCCAGGGCTGCTCAGAAAAAGAGCAGTTGTGGAAACCGGTATAGTTGGTAAGAGGCAAGTAAACCCCTTGAGTATGATTAAATGAATAAATGAGTACATTTAACTGATAAGGCTTGGTTGAAGTTGTGATTAAGAAAAGACAATAAGGCCTTAGAGATAACTCGACTAGGCTAAACTCTAGCCTTGGCGGTGTAGAAAGAGTTGGAAGAAGGGGAGAGTCGCCAATTCTTTCCTCGCTGAGTATTATGTTTTCTCTTGGATGAGAAAGCTGGTATGCCAATGAAAGTAAAAAGGTTTTGACACATAGTGATAAGGATTGTATTGCTGAAGATGCAATCGAAATTTGTTTGTGTTGCACTTGTGGAAACATTTGAAGATAATATGATGAAGTGCATGAAGATATGCTAGGACATTTTGAAAATGTTTATGAATTTGAATGTTATGATACATGCATTTGGTTTAATATTACGACTAATATAATTGTGAATATGATGATGCATGCTATGTATAGAAAGGAATTGGAGCTATTGAGGAAGAAAATTGCTAATGATGGGCAACCTCAAGCAGAGGATGACCAGGAGAAGGCTGTGGCTGAGAGATTGTTGACAGGACTGTGGAAATCCTACTAAAGCACTGTTGATGAGGTAGAGATAAGAAAGAGAGTTCTAGAAGCCAAGAACAGGTATAAAAATGTTCATTCTTATGTGGCTCAGGGTATGAAAGGATTCGGGTGAGAACCCCTTCCGAAATATTTTATTGTCTCATGTTATGCATGAAAATTGAAAGGGCAGTGGTATGCCATGGATACCCAAGTAGGGTATGATTCAGGAAGGAGAACCTGAATGATGGAGGAGTGAACCTCTAGTAGTAAAGACCGATTGTAACCCTCGGAAGAATTCATGAATTGATATTTCATGAACACATGGACCAATCAAGGAATGATTGGAAACAAAAGTGCTCATAGATAGCACATTGCATGGAATTACTTCAAGGAAATGCATATTTGCATAAAGGACAGACAATGGATTTCCCATTGAGGAAGGAGGACCTTCCAACATTTCTACTCACATTGTATAGGTGTTAGAGAAAACCAAATTTGGGTGGCCATGAGTGTTGGCACCCTGGTTATTAATGAAGGCATAATGCTTGGGTGCATTCATGCGAAACTTTTAAGTTTCATGTGTACTAATTTGGGATCGTGATCAACCTATAGAAGGAAGCATGGTGCTATTGTAAGAATGAATGAAAACGAATAGTCCATGTGGTGGAGAGGTTGGTTAAGTTCCAACACACCATGGCCAAGACCCTGACATAAAGTGTGACAAACTTGAAATCAATGCAAGGGTGCATTTGGTATGAATGTGGCCACAAATGTTGGCGCATTCATTAAAATCAATTGATATCCGAGTCACATTTTGAAAATTTGGTAGGCTGGAATGTTGCATATGTAAGCGATGATGTATCCTTTCTCTTTGAATCCTTGAATATATGAAATGACTTGGACTGTTAGTATACTTGATTTTCGAAAAAGGTAATGTACACGAAAAACTAACAATTGTTTGGCTGTGTAAAGAATGAAATTGCAGGGAGGAAAGGGTCTTGGATATGGCAGTGTTGTAAGTCCACAAGGAAGATCGATTACCTACTGAGCCAAACTGCAAGGAATGGTATTTCCTTTTTGAGAAAGTAATTTAATTGTTAAGTATGCACAATTCGGAAATTGTTGTGACGATGTTGTAAAGTTGCAATAAAATGTATATGCATGGAAAAGATAACAAGTTGTTTGGCCGATTGAAGTTGACAGTGCAGGAATCAAAGGGGTCGTGGATATGGCAGCATTGTAAGCCCATAAGGAAGGCCAATTTCCTGCTGAGCCAAACCGTTATGGGAAGGAAAGTCCCATAATTATGAATCTGGTTCCTATGCGAAACAAATATGAAAACAAATCATGAGATTGGAAAATCTGTGGGTGATAGATTTGCAATAAAATTCTGAAAGTTAGAATTTATAATGATGTCTCATGAATTTTGTATACCTGTGATATAGGTGAGAAGAAAAGACATGTCCAGAAAGGACAGATGAGGGATGTCAATGTTGAAGATGATGAACATGGTTACTACTGAGCCATGAAAACCCCGTGATAATCCATGATCGCTTGAAAATTATTGTTTTAAGGTAACACAAGCCGGAGGTATGCCTCGGTAGAGAAAGTCTGAGGGACGCCTCGACTGTAAGACTCGATAGAGTCTCTAAAATTTTCCTGTGTGAGAAAACCTTGGCAGGGCAAGATGGATCGCCTGAAGGACTGTATAACAGTGAAGGGGATGCCTGAGCTTGGGCCTGGAGGGTGAGTGACCGCAAGGAAGAGAAGACCTTAATAATTCTTTTAAACTATTGTGATCATGCACACAGTGGGTAGTTTCCCGTGCGGAAAAACCTTGGAAAGGAAGATGAAATCATGATAGCTTTTGTGAACTATTGAATTGGAATCATGCACCCAATGGGTACGTCAAGGAAAGCGATGAGCATGGATTAAAAAACTACCATGTGGATACAGATCCACAAACTACACAGATAAGTATTGTGCTAAGATTATGAAATTTTCCTTTTGAATTTTGAACAACAGTAAGATGTTTTTGCACAAAATTGTGATTAATGTGCTTGTTGTCCAAGAATTATTGAAGGCAAATGATGAAGACTAAGATCCTGAAAGAGGACCTGACCGAGGATGAAGGTCAAGACTTCTGAAGTTGCTGAATGAGAAAGGCGTGACAGGTGTTTTTGAGAAAGAACACCGAGGACGATGTTCCTTTAAGGGGGAGGGAATTGTAACACCCTATTTCTCCCAATTTGTAATTAATCATAAAATAGGAATTACCATGCTAATGCATGAGGACAATGTAAATGTATTATTGTTTGAGTTGCCAATGATTGACTGTGGGGGTGAAGCCTTGAAAGTATTGGCCACGATATCACTAGAGGAAGAATGCGAAAACTATAAGAGAGGGTTCATTATGACAAATAGCCCTAAATTTCCCTTGATGGGGATGACAACCTCCTTCGGATCCCAAGGAGAGAAATCAGTTAATGAAAAAAGGATCGGTGGTTGAATTATCAACCACCCCCATGAATGGAAACATGGGCTATCAGCCCGAAGTACCACAGGGACCTGTAGACCTGAGTTTCCTTCTGACAGAAGGAACAGGATAGATCAGCAAACCTTCCAAGGTAAGAGGGATACACCCGGGAGAGGAGACACTGGAAAAAAAGAGCGTAAGCTTGCAAGGGAGATGCGTGGAGCTCTCCAGCGAGTCATAAACTGAAGGCCGTGAGCTTGATGCCGAGGAGAATTTGAGAAATGTCGCCGAGGCCATAACCGAGAGAGAGAAAGCTCTGAGTTACAGAGAACATGACCCAAACAGAAGCAAAAATGAAGGAAGAACCCTCGAGAAGTGTGAGAATTCCCTGGTGATATCATGGCTTGGCATGGGGGTGGCCAGAGTGCTAATAATGAATGCCTCTGTGCCTATGTTCGAGTGGAAGGACGAACACCCACAGTCAGTTGGTTGGCGACAACCTGCAACAGATAAGCGATCTGTTGCCCTGTGTAATTTATCTGTAACTGTGTATGAATTGGCTATACTGTGCATGTTGCAGGAATTGTACATGACTTCTTAATGGATATACTGTATTCCTTTTATTATTGCTTGGTTGTATAATTAGGCCAGTAAGAAATCATATGGTTAGGATATGTTTTATACTCGTAAATACTTGTGTCCTATGGTGGCATGAGCCCGAGTCACGAACTGTGTGTTCGTCGACCGTGAACACAATTTCATGTATGCATGTAAACCTTCCTAATCGTTTTGAGTCCCTTGGAGGACGAAGCCTGTTAAGCCCAGAAGAAGAGCGCAAGGCTCTTAAGTCCTTCATAGCTGACGAAGCTCAAGAGGGATAACACTTGCAGAGTGTTCCTTAAACCAAGGTGGATTGCAGAGGAAGGGACAAAGGTTCAAAACCTTTGGAGACCGAAATTATTCAAGGACTGGAAGAAGTGAAGGCTCCAGAGGAAAAACGGTCGATATTGGAGGAGCGCAGAGACGAGGACGGATAACCATTAGATCTACAGTAGTAGCGATAACCTTAACGCTTCGTGCCCAAAGGAGGATTTCGACGTTCAGGGAAGCAGAGGTAGATATCCCTTCGAATGCGCGATACATGAAATCTCGATGGGAAGTTAGACCGTCAGATATCAAGTTGGACATGTGTCGACCGATGGAAGAACCAAAGGATGGACGCATGGCAGTCGGGCAACATTTCGCTGACTCATGATTGGGAGTGGTCAAAGGGAAAGACTACACCAACTTAGGATACGCAAAATAATGACGTGATCGTGGCCATTGACCCAGGTGTGGTCTGGACCGTCGATTGTCTAGAGGGAGATTTCGACGTTTCGGGAGTCTGGGGTTTGAAGGAAAGAACCTTACAACGTGTGAGTCATGAAATCCTAAACTCTTCAAAGAGGAAATCAAGTCATCCATTGTAGAGGATGTGTGGCGAGAGATCAGGATTTCGCTGACTCGTAGAGCAAGAAGGTCAAAGAACATATTGTTCGAACTAGCGATGTGCGAAGTCGCGATTTGATCGTAGTCATCCATTAAGGAGGGCATGTGGCGAAAGGTCAGCATTTCTCTTACTCGCGACTCGAAGAAGTCAACGGGCAAAGTTTTAAGGACTCACGATACGTGAAATCATGAAAGGATCCAGACCGTTGGATCCAAGCCACAGGAGAACTGTTGGATCAGAACCTCTGCATGGTATCGCATATCGGGGGTTCAAAGGTAGAAATAATTTTTTTTCGATTGCAGAAGTCGCAAAGTGCCGAGCATTGAGGGCTCGTGTGAACACATGGCACATCCGTTAGGTGGGGACCGTGTGGTTGACAGGTGGTGTAACAAAAAGTGCCCTGATAAAGGTGGAAGCGGGTGACAGGTGGTGGACACATGTCGTCTGGGAAAGAGTCAACCCATTGTTGACTTATCGTGTTTCAGAGATTCGCAAAGGAGGAGCATGAGGGCTCAACACTCCAACTCACAAAGTCGCAAGATGCGAGTAGTGCTAGTGTTTAGCCTAGCCTATGGTTACATGTAGCAGGCGCTAGCGAGGAGGGAGCCATACCCATATCACATTTCGGGTATTGACGTTTGGAGAAAGAGGAGTCGAGAGCCTTGACTCTCCAACTCGCGAGTTGCGAAAGGTGTTTACGCTAAGGCCAGGTTGTGGTTGCTTGGAGGAGGATAAGGGAAGGGATGGTCTACGCTAGGCCCCATAGAAATTCAGGGACTTTGTCCCTCGAAGAAAAGACAAAGAAAAATTTAGTTGCCGTAGTGGGTGTGTGACAGATACCAGTATGTAACATACTCGACCCCTTAATCCTTCTTAGGCTAGCAGGGTGTCATGATTTTTATCAATAATAGACTTGGCTGAGTACTCAGGAATATCCGTGACTGGGTGAGAGCTTCTCTAATCAGAACATAAACTATGTTGCTTCTCACAAAATTCATAGCTAAAAGTTGATTCAGAATCAGTTGAGGTGTCCAAGAATCCTAACACATTAATTAAAAGGTTAACATTCCTCCTTGAAGCCTCATTTGTACATCTTGTAACCAAGTCGGACTTACTCCCATCGAAGTACGTTCTCTCTAGAGTCGTCAACCTCTCCAATGGAAACATTCCAATGGATGTCCTTAAGGATCTAACAACTCTCAGATAACTAGGTTCAATGGATACGGTTCCCTAAGAGCCTCCACTCGATCAAAGGTTAACCACTCGTCAAGTTCTTGGCTTAGTCTTTTTAGTGGGGTCCACCTCGATGAATGGATGAGATTAAGTCTCTCCCATTCCCAATCAATGATTTACCTTCGCTCTCGCTCTCCTCCTTATCGGAGTATTCTCGTCATGATTCCATTGACTGCTTCGAATCAACCACTTCGATCACATATACTCCAACAGATCGAAGGGTTATCATTCATTCTTGATCCTATCGATGTAGTGGGCATTGAGGTTTCAACCAGTCTCTAGATATGGTGGGTAAATTTCCTGCCTAGGGATGATTCTCATGGAATCTAATGGAGGTGGTTCCTCGACACTCTTGATAAGATATACGGTCCTTGGACTTCTTACTATAAGAATCCCTCCTCTAATCTCTTTTCCATAACCTCGACTGACCTTACACCAATGGACTATGAATTGGATCCAACTATCCAAGATCCACCATGGTCAAACTCCATCGGATAAACAGATCCTAATGACTAGGAGCTTCCTTCGTCAGAGTTTTATTACAATCCGACTCTTGATTGCTTTGATGGGTACCCCATCCAATAAATGCTATAGATCTTCTAGCCAAGCTGATCCAACGATTGTGAATCATCCCGACTGATTCAATCTTTTCTTCAAGAAGAACAGTTTGAATCGGAACTTAAACATTCATGGGTTTCTTCAAAAAAATTTACCAAGTTTCTAAGGGTCAGAAATTGACTCTAAGACCATAAAAGGCTTCTCGATTCTTATGAGATAAAGCATATTCCATATCTTGCAATATTTCCTCTAAAACCACAAGGCTCTCCGAGACAAAATCAACCCATACTTACTCATTTTAACGAATTAACAAATCCATTAAAAACCATTGCAACACATTCCAATTTCTCAAGAATTCAAATCGTTGATTATAAACATTTTCATTTCCCATTAAAATTAGACATTGTATACATACACCATTCATATTCAAATTCAACATAACAAGTTAAACACTTATCTGATAGGGGAAATAACAAACACTAATTGACTGAGAGAGGATGCCTTTCCTCCCAACCTTAGGCCATATTGTAGAGTTCCTTCGTACAATAAGCCACCCCCATGCCAAGCCATGATACCACAAGGGGAATTGATTCAACTAGTTTCCATCTCAGATGATCCATGAAGGTTACTCTCCCTCCTCCTTTGACATAATAGAATTCCCTCCCTTCCCTCTGAGCTTAGGAACTCTACAGGTTTATCAGGTGGTTTCTCAACTAGATTTCCTTTGCACGAGGGAGTCCCTTCTCTGGTAAACACTTCCTCATCGACCTCCCTTTATCAGTGCCCTTTTATGTCCATTAAGCACCAAGTTGTAGTCCTTCTTACTCCAATATGGATCCAAGTCTTCTCTATTTAAGGTGATCATCAATAACTCAAACGAGCTTCCTATTTTATTCAAGGAAAGATATATGCTTTCTTCTTATCTTCAGTACGTGCCCACGAACAACTTTGTTCGCTGCCTCACAACTCAATCAAACTACTTCTCACTTGTTCTTGTTCAATTAAGCTTTGCTTGAGCTTCTTCGTGTTCTTCCCAGTTCCTCATGTTTTTCACTCTTTGTCTACATCCGTAGTCTTTCATGCACTATTTACTGTCTATCCTCGCCCGCATCTCGAAATCCTTGTGGCTTCCTGTAGACGTAACCTGCAGATTTCCATTTTCATATGAAGGGGGAAATTCATGGCATCCTTCCGTTTTCCATTTAATTGGCCCTTTTCTTCTTCAAGACCAACTGCCAACAACCATTAATTGCCTCAACTACCTCTGTGAATTCTTTTACTAGTCACGTGGCTTCATACAGGTCTGGTACACTAGTGGGTGTATATTTATGCTTCACCAACATAAGTTGGCTTGCTAAGAAAGCTTCATGTTTTCCTCATTAATGAATCTCATCTCCTCTTCGCCCAACCATTCAATGCACCTTTGCTTCATCAATTCCCTCTAGTGTATCATGGTCAGTATTGTCAAGGTTATTCCCTCTTAGTCAGTGGTTGGGTGTTTTCATTAAATTAAAACATAATTACATGCTTCATAGCATATTTACATGAAGTCTTAGCATAATTACAGTCTTGGGGGAAAACAAGGCGTTGCACCCATCTCTAATGTGAAAATCATCTCAACAAATTGGAGCTTAGGTGTTGACAAAACCGCGGGTTCAGACATATTTTAAATTTCTTTTTACATACATTTTTGGGATTTGATAAAATATGATCTCAAAAGGAAGTTGAGGTTCTCCCATTGCTCTTTGCACATAGGGGGTAATACTGATTTATCTTTCCTTTATCTAATTCTGAAGGAAGCCAACCCTTCTTCTTTCGCAAGATTTAGACCCATATTCGTATGTAATTTCTCATAAAAGATCATGACTAAAATTATAGCACCTCGCTTAAAAAAAGTCCTTCCTAAAATTATTTCAACTAATTGGGGGGGTTACACAGGACAAGCAAATTAAAAACAATATTGTGCTAGTGCAAGTGGCTATACATTCGAGCCAAACAACTAGTAGAGGAGGTACGATAATAAACTTAGATATGGTTAATTCTTTTGACCATGTAAGACGTGCTTTTCGTTTTTAGGTCCTTGGAAAATTTGGATTTAGTGTTGATTTCATAAAGTGGGTGGCCTCATGTATTAGCTCCCTCTGGATCACTCCTCTAGTCAATGGGAGGCCGATAAATTTCTTCGATTCCAGTCATGGCCTTCGTCAGGGGTTTACCCTCTCTCCTCTACTTTACATTATTATGGAAAATTCATTGAGTCGAAAACTAGAGTATGAAAGGACTATTAGGAACCTACCGGGACTTCAAATTGTTTGGGGTTCCGAAGTTATCAATCATTCGCAATTTGTGGATGATACTTTGTTAATGGGTGGAGCATCAACTATCATTGCTTCCAGATTCAAACAAATATTAGACTCATTCCTTGATGCCTCGAGGAGCACTATGAATAATATAAAATGTCATATTCTAGGATGGAAAACAATGTTACAGGTAATGCACTCAATCTCAAGAATTCTTTAGTTCCCTCTTGTTGGTAATTGGTCTTCTTTTCGATATCTTGGAATCCCTATTGCCCTGGAAAATTCCATAGCTAAAGATTGGGCCTGTATTATTGAAAAATTGATACAAATTTTGATCAATGGGGCTCTGAGTGGCTAAACCCCATTGGTAGAGTAATTCTCATTAAAGGGGTCTTCTCTGTGTTTCCTATCTTCCAGTGCTCAACCTTAGTCACCCCTCAGGGTATCATGAATCAGATGGCCATGAGTATTAGAAAATTCCTTTGGCAAGGAGGGAAGGATAATGAGAAAAGGTCCCATCTTATTAATTGGAATCAAGTAAGAAATCCCAAGGATAAGGGGGATTGGGCATTCAAGATCTAGAACTCATGAATGTAGCCATGGGTGCCAAATTAGTTTGGAGGATGATTACAGAGAAAGTGGCTTGGTGGAAAAAAGTACTTTGGACAAAGTACTTTTAAGGGGCCATACAATGTTTTCTAGAGCTAGCGACTAAAGGACTAGAAGATATCTTATTTTTAGATTACTCAAAGCAGCTATACCAGTGATACAAGACAAGAAAACATGGATTCTGAGAAATGTCAAATAGATTAAGATCTAGAAGGAAAAAAATTTGGGCAAGGAATGTCTTTATTGTTGAATGGATCTTTCCCCTCTACATGCTTGGATGAACGAGGAAGGGCTCAAAACTCTTTTTGATATATCCTCCTAGAATAACATCTATGGTTGTTGGAGAGTTTGGTCCTTCAACTCTACTCCAGATCATGTACTTCCTCAATTACAATCCTTAATTCAAGTCTCACACGGATGCGCCCCTTGGAACAGAAGTGTCTCTAATTTGGGAGGGTGGGGCATGTCTCATTATTTGGTAAAGTTTGGGTATTACCATCTCCTAGAAGCAACAAATTTAAATATGAGATCTATACAGTGCAAGGCAATTTGGCATAGTGACAAATTACCAAAGGTGAACATATTTTGTTGGCTCCTTATGCGTGAGAGAATTCTTACTTCGAAKAATCTCATCAAAAGAGGTATTATTGGGCCTTTGAGATGTGTGTTGTGTACTCAAGATGAGGAAACCATTCAACACCTCTTTATTGACTATTGTTATGCTAATGAGCCCTGATCTTTTRCTCTTAATGGACTATTGCCYAGAACCATTTGACAACAATCGTGTGGTGAATTTTTCCGTCATTGGAGACATCGGTATAGTGGGGATTTTATGCATTAAATTGGTATCAAACGGTTATGAGAGGCCCTTCCCAAGTACATTTATATATAAGTATATATATAATATTAGTGTGAAACATGTATGATTCTTTTATATCCAAAAGATGTGCATGCAAGTGAAAAGAAAACAAGTTATGTACGAATAGCATTGTTGGTATGTAGACCCACCTTTATCATACAATTAATGAGTATGCAATTTTGCTTTAAAGTAGTTTTGTCATACATTGTCTAGGTCGTCTGAAGATACCACATGGACATAATTGCAAATATTGCTACCACCATAGTGGGATTAATACTCTCGTGCAACTAGTTTTGACATGAGATCATTTGGTTGGTTAATCAAAATTAATTATTAGTAGGCAAAATTAATTAATTCAATTCAATTCAATATTAATTATTAGTAATATTAATTATTAATAGGTAAAATTAATTAATTTCTTTTTTAATTAGATAAAAAATTTGTCAAAAGTTTTATTTGATTGATATTCATTTTGATCCTAAAAAACTTTATATATAAGGGTTTTATTTGATTAATAAAAAAATTGATTATAAAATTTTACATTTAAAAAAAATTCAAATCATCAAAATTAAAAAAAATAAGTAAATCAAAACAAATCTTTATTTCACTTAAAAAACTAAATTTAATAAAAAATTAAATTTATCTACTTTTTAATTTACTCTATTATAGGTTACCAAATAAAAAACTCCAATTAAAATTTAAACTCTATCTCATGATTTAGAAATATTCCTATTATTCTATTCCCAAATAAAAAATTCCAATTAAAATTTAAACTCTATCTAACAAATTGAAAATATTCACATTGTTCCATTCCCTTTCTCAATGGTGGTGAACTGCTTTCAAGACAACCCTATTAATAATATAATGACAAGTCATCAAAACAATCAACCATACACATACACTGTAAGCTTAATCTTGTCTTATATTATTATATAGGAAAGGGATTTGGATGGAGATTGGAAATCCCACAATAAAAATAAAAATATGCTAATATGAAAAAAACTTCCAATTAGTTCCCACAATAATATAACATATGCACTGCATATATGTTATATTATATAACATATGCACACTACAAAACATATGCCAATATGAGCGTGGAGACTAACAAATTAACAAATCTGTAGCATAAAATGATTAATTTTGACATTAATATGAATGTGGAGACTCACAACTAACAAACCTGCAAATAAAATTATAAGTTAAAATAACTTAAATAAAGATGTGATGATGTGGAAAAATCTTTTAATTAATTCCCACAAGACATATGTCATTAATATGAGCGTGGAGACTCACAACTAACAAATCTGTGACATAAAATGGTCAATTTATTATATTGTACTTGTAAAATTATAAGTTAGGTACATTTCCTAAAAAAATTAAATAGTTTAAAGTTTATGTCATGATTAGAACCCTTTACAAGAAAATATCATATTGTATTTGTAAATTTCCAAAATAATTTTAATAGTTAAGTTTCTTTACTCATGGTTAGAATTTTTATTAGAAAAATTATATATATATATATATATATATATATATATATATATATATATATATATATAA
>JASDQU010032430.1:3902-18576 GCA_032191745.1 Picea mariana | reverse complement strand
CGCAATTAGTTGATAGTATGTTGCACGAGCCACTAGGTTCCTTTTCTGAGTTGTGGAATATCCCTCTGGCATAGTACCGTTTGTTAAAAATAATGCAATGTCCGACGGATAATTAGGAATATCCTCAATATGAAAAAATATCTACATCCAAGGGTCGATCATCTACAACTCTACCACTTTCTCTCGAATATAGTGCCATCATAAACATGGTAGTCTCTAACCTCTTATCCAATCCACCTCAAAGCTCTGATAGTTTTGAAACACCTTGAGAATTTCTCTTATCTTCTCTATTTCCAGTTGTCAAATGCTACCTTTGAATCTTCCCCTGTAGATTGAATACTCCGCCAACTTACTGAGCCATCGGAAATAGGGTTAATGTAATCTTCCCACTTCCTTGTAGTCAGAGTGTAGAGGTGATCCAAGGCATCTTCTTCCATATTTTCCTTGGTCGGATCCATATATTGAGGGCCTTGGTAAGGATCTAATGGTTGGGTTAATTTCATACCATCTGTTTCAAAATTCATGATTTCCTTCTTAATTTCTATGAAATCAAAATTATCATAAGCCCATTCGATGCCTAATAGAGTTGGGTATGGGTCCTTTTCTCCCATGATTTCTATGACCTCGAATTTTGTGAATGTTTTAATGTTGGATAAGTCCACTTCTACGTTTTGTGTCCTTTCCACATGATAGATACAATATTGATTGGCCATGCACAATTGAATAGGTGAATAAACAAGTTTGGGCTTACCCATGGCTTCCCAAGTTTTCTTCACTAGTATGTTAATGTCATATCCTAAATCTAGCATAACATCACTAATTTTGTAGTTGTTGATATGGGAATTTAGTCTAAATTCTCTTCCATATCTCCACTTCCTCCTCTATATACTACCTGTATGTCTCTCTGGAAGATGAACAAAAATCAGGTCCACTGGGCTCCCTTAATCCTCCACAATCCCATTTAGCATGTTATGCAACTTCTTGGTGAGTTGTTCATCATCCAAAATGTTAGAAAATAATTAGAGCCACAAGTCAATAGTATTTTGAGATCTCGTTGAGGATCCTTGTGTGCAATCAAATTTTCCGCATGGTTGGGTTGAAGTAAAAGTCTTGGTTCTTCTACCCTTGATGTTGCAGGATTAGAAATTCATCAGAACATCTCTTCAACATCCTGAAATAAATTTTTTTGTACCATGGGGTCATATTTAACATCTTCTGGTGCTTCCTTGTGAATCTTACTTTGATTTGGGTTATCAACATCAGAACCAGTCCTTGTTCCTCCTCACGTAATAATATTAATTTTGGGTGCCTTTTCTTCAATGACATATTGGGGCTCAGAATTTATCAATTTGAAGCCTTGTTGCCTTATGTGATATTCCCACTTCGTGATCAAATCAGGGAAATCCTCGGTGGAATTGGTTTGGTTTCTATAGTGGGCACACCAAGGAGGTCTCAAAAGAGGAAAATCTCTAGTGAGATGTCCCTACTCATCACAATTATAACACCGATATGGTCTTCTCCCGCCATTTTTCCTACCTCTGAAACCTATGTCACCTAGATCTCCTCCTCCAAATCCTTGAGCAACTTTGACAATCTTGAATGCAGACCGATCCAATCTTTTCATAAGATAATCCAGAGTGTGACACTGCTTGGTGGTGTGAGTAGGCAACCCACATAATTCACAATAAATTGTTTTAAGGACAGGGGTATATTTTTGTAGGATGAGGAAATGTCAAGGGGATTTCCTATGAATTCTACAAATTTCACAATATTCATTATTTTAGCTTTCTTAATGATTTGGAAAGGCAAGGTACTACATAGGGCCATCAAATGGCATAGTATATGGGACTTGCGAAGCCCCTCACGTCCTATTGGTGGAGGTGCCATCAATTGTGAAGGGATATTACACCGCACAGTCTAAGACATTCCATCAATGTATGACCCTCGGTGTAGAAACTAGTACACTAGACCTATGAGAAACCTGCTCTATGAATGGTCAGTTCTTGAATGTTTTCAGTTAACATGGAAATATGGCCTTGCTATTGTGTAATATTATAGTCATCGGGTGGTATTATCACCTACAATCTTCCAAGATATCCCTCCATTTTCTCAATTTTCATAGACTTATCTAAGCCTTCCCCCAAAGTGGCTATCCTCTGTTGGGTTAAGGAAATGCGGGTTAATGGTAAAAGTCCCTAAATGAACCAATATTCCCGCTGGTGGTATTCAAGAATGGAGTTTTATAATTTCCCTATTATTTTCTTAAAAATTTGGTTAAACTCCCGATAATAATCCCCATCTCTTTGTTTAATCTCCCACAAATCAGAGAGGGTGTGTTGTTCTAACTGGGCTAAACAAAATTCTACTGTGAACCATTTTTTGACTTGAGCAAGAGTGAAAGCATATCCTTGAGGATTTCCTAGTTCAATGGATTTCAGATACCATTTTAATTCTCAACCCCTTAACGTGGTTTGGATCTCAACTAGTTTCTTTGCATCTACATTTCCATGAGACCTCCAGATGGCCTCACAAAGGAACCCATGTTATTCGACATCCGCATCCCCTTTACCCTCAAAATTTTTGGTATCCGGTGAGGGAAATGGTGTGTTGATGCACCATTGAAGGATTTGGGGACCCTATTAACATAAATCCTAAAGGTCTTGGTTGCGATAAAAATAAATAACTTGCCACACTTCTACTATTGCTACCACTCAAACTGGTTGGACTAGAATGAGGAGAAATTGCATAAATTATGGGAGAGTTTATTGTAGAATTTACCAGATTTGTAGATTGTGTTGAGGGACTAGGAAATCCAAGGATGGTTCCTCTATATTTGGGATGGAATTCTTTAACCTAGGGGGTCGCATTAGGAGGCCATATCGTATTAGGTCTTGTATAGTACTTCACATCTTCGAGCACAACAGGAGTTGATTCTCCTGCAACTTCTTCAAAGATTATAGTTGAGTATTTTTATTCGGTGGTGGATCCTATATTTATTATTTATTCCTAATTTTATTCACCTCGTCTACTCTCTCCAAAACTCTCACCTTTATCTCCATACCTCTCCTTCAACCATCATTTTTCCAATGTTCCATGTGTCTTCAACTCCCTCAACTTCTCTAACTCTATTTTATGAATCTTCTCAAAGTTGATCTCCTTCAGTGACTAATCATGCCTCTTCATCAACTTCTGCATATGTTTTAAACACCTCTTTTCAACCACCACAACCCTTTTTTGAGCATGCTCATCTCTGACACTCTTCTGATGATGACCCCCTATACCTCAAGAACTTCTATATCCTAACTCATGAACCCTCGCCTGAATCACACACCCCTCATGCACAATGTTTTTACACTACCATTTCAACCAAAGGAACCCACAACATTCCATATTTATCCAACAAGATCTTAATCCACAACAGGATTTCTCATAGCAATTTTCCTTGGGCTCCCTTGTATAATATGGCTTCTACCTTGGAGAAATACTAGTTGTTTTCAACGAAAAATTCAATGATATATCCTTCCAATATGGTATGTATTCAAAAACGCATAGATTTAGAAATTTGATGATCCAAATTATACAGAGCTACTAGCTGCTCAACGATCCAATTTGGTATGTATTCAAAAACCCATAGATTTAGAAATTTGATGATCCAAATTATACAGAGCTACTAGCTGCTCAACGATCCAATTAAATATTCTCTTGACATGTTTTTAAATCCTGACACTTCTTGCAACCGATTAAGCCATTGAAATACTTCTTCCAGAAATCGGATCCAGAAGATTTTGTACTGATCATTGGCTGGTTCATAATACACGACAGTGTCCTTCACAACCCTCAATATTGTATATCATAGCTTATCTTCTTGAAATATGAATTGATCATACCTAATTGTTTCCCACCAAGTCTCAACATTATACTTGAATATGTGATATTGCATCCTCTGAAAACTCACTTATAAGTTGGGTCCCAACAACAAAACCATTTATTGGTGTAAAATTGGAGACTAGGGTTCTCGAAGGTTACCAACAAAGGTACCACTATAGTCTAGTATCACGGGCATATTCAATCTTTGGAAAGGGAAGGAGATCTCACCCGAATCATAACCGATACTTATGTAAGATAGAGTGAGTTAACGAGGACACACCATCAGATCTAGCACATTACCAGATAGAACCATACTCAAATGTGGAGAGATCATATCATCAGAAATATTAAACCAATTAATGCATTATGTATTCCATGTTATGCATCATAAAGATAAACATATACATTACAGAAGCTTGTTAAACAGTAATTCAATAATCAATTACACAAAACATAACATATTGTGTAGTAAAGAGATGAAGCATCCAAACACATAATAACAAATCTTTGGTGCCTGAATAATCCATCATATATTATCATATCACAACCTAGCATACATAAAGTACTTCTCCCTAACATGTCATATACCATAGAATCAGTAATTATGCACCTGATTTGGACTCTCACCCTTCTACGCAAACACAATTCATTCCTCAAAAATCCTTTAGAATGGATTATTGAAATAGATAGTAATGGAGAAAGATTAATGATAGAACAAAAGAGTGACTCAACAAAACTCAAGAGCGTACCAACATCAATCTGACAATAATTTGACAGCAATAGCCTATTAGTAGCTTAACATTAGCAACAACAACTTAACAACAACCTTTTCCCATTACATGTTCCCATATTTATGCCTTTCCCTTGAGTATTTCTTTGGCTTCTTGTGTTTGCTAATGTATCTTCTTGATTCCACTTCCTTTTCACATGCGCTCAAAGTTTCTGTCTCTTTCCACTATTCTTCCAACTAGCACATGACTGCCTTCCTTGCTGGCACACTGGAAATTTTCTTTCCACCACTTGGATCTCTCATTGATGTACTAAATTGTTCCACAAAACTTTAATATTTCTGCAAAATTGGGCAGTCTTCAAAATGGAGGGTCTAACAATTCTCTTTGATTTTGAATATAGAGCATCCTTAGGCTGAATTTTGTTTGATTTACATCTATTATTTTCACCATGACTGAATTACCGTACCAGTCCCATCGATTGCGAGGACTAGAACCCATCACAAAGGTACAACCACCTCTCAAGCGGCATGAAGTAGGTGACCAATAATTCGAAGGGTCTTACCTTTGGTTCAATGAAATTTTTTTGGTTGAAGTGGAAGTGGTCGGCAAAGGTCCTCCACCAAACTTTAACCCTCCTTTAACTGATCCAGAAGTACCTCTACTTGTCCAGGTTAGGGATATTTTTAGTGAGCCTTTTTCTTTGTTCAATAATCCTTACACCATGTCATTACCAAGTGTCTCATCCAGTATAGCTGAGCCATCCATCCCATCCTCAAGTGGGACTTGGGACATCCCAGTGATGTCCACATTACCAAACCTTAGCTCCATTAGACCTACACCATCCATTCCCTTTTCTATAGGTCCCTCGATTTGGGGTACCCCGACTATGTATTCATTCACATATGTTAGTATACCCATCGTTTCTATGCCCATCCCTTCCATCCCAATCCCAATTTTGGATCATTTTTTTGATGGGGCAGGGAGAGCCTTGGTTTCAATATGGGGGTTGGATCTCCTTTTACCTCCACCATTCCTATGAGCAACACAACATCATCAGGTGCAGGTGTACCTTTTGGGTGGAACTTTCCTAGTGGTTTTGGGGATATCTCTAGTTAGGATGGAGGTAGTAGTATATCAAGAGAAGAATCAAGAGAAGAGAATACCCCTCCACACACATAATGATGTAACACTTATGGTGCTCATATAATTCCTTGATGGATGATAGTGTGACGATGCATTTTTTCGAGTGATCCCTAACCAGACCTGCCACTAAATGGTACATTGAATTATGAGGTTCCTTTAAAATCTTCAACGACTTGGAAATGGTGCTCCTTACACATTACCAATTACCCATTAGGTATGAAATAGGAATAGAGCTCTTGAATTCAATGTGTTAGGATACTACCACTCGCATTCTGATCATATTCATGAGTGGCGATGAAGGTGTAGGATGATTAAGAACATGATCCTTGATAATATCTTGATGGAGTGGTTCACCAAATCCATCTTTCCAACCATTTCCAAGGATGTATCTATGGTCGAGGTAGATACCAAATATCAAGCCATTATGCATTCCCAACACTTATACTTGATCTATTCTCAGTCAAACACCCTTTATGACATCATTTTGCATTCTCCTAGTTAATTGACAGATCCAAAGAATCCAAACCCATGACCCCATGCCGATGGTGTGTTTAGTTATGTTTCCCATGTCTTTGTGAACCCATTAGTTGACCAAGTGGTCACATGTCTATTTTGTCACAACTTTATCTTCTAGTTCTAATGCTCAAAATTTCATAGTCTCTAATCAAACCTACAAGGTGAATTTGGTGTAGTCCACACAACCAAAGAATTCTCAACAACCTGAAGGAAAGAAGAAGAGGGACAAGAAGAAAAATCCCAATTCTAAGAAAGTTACTTCTCCCACCCATAACACTCAGGAGGGGGCACTAAAGAGAATAAAAAAACTCAGTTTTCCTGCATGATTTGTGGGGAGGACCAACCTACTCACTAGTGTCCTCGAAAGGATGAGATATGTCATTATTTAGCACAATGGAAATCCCCCCAGTAGCCTTCTATATTAACTCATACTTTCCATCCTCAAACTGAACATATAGTTGCAACAAATCATGCCCCTCCGCAAGGGGGAATGGTAGGTACCCCTCACCACGAGGGGTCTTCCTCGAATTATTTTGTTTTCATGTGTGACCACACAATCAATTTGCAAATGTGAGCTAAGAACTATGACACGTCTGAGCCTATTCCTACTGTGCATGAGCCAACATATTCTTCCCAGCTTCGTGGTCCTCTTTATATTGAGAAGCCATATTTTGACGCACTTCTTCACCAGCCAAAGGGTGTTCTTCGAAGAATGACACATAATCCAGACACATGAGGCACCCACAAATACAATATTGTGGAAGACTTGACCCAGGCACCTTGTGCCATGTCTATCCTCAAAGTCCTCTAGAGCTACATAGTGCAACGGAAACCCTTGTTGTTTTCTATAGGTGGGATTGATCCCTTGAATTTGAGTTTGATGACCTTTGATTATGATCAGGTTACTCATAGGCTTTCCCATTATGTTACTTTCCATATCAAAGTGTGCACAATGGGGAAACAAATATTATGAACTGTGATTGATGAAGGAGCCTCAACTTTCATCATGTCTATTTCTTTTTGGAAGGTTATTGTCTCTTATAAGCTTAACACATATGAAACATTGTTGAAAGCATTAAATGGACACATTTTCCAGCCTCATGGAATAATCATCAACTTACCCGTTGATTTAGGTGGTAATACTATCTCTATTGTTGTGGAGGTTGTCGATGCACCTCTTGAGTACAATTTGTTACTCACTTGGTTCTATGATATGAATACAATTGTCTTGTTGGTCTTTAGGGTCCTACACTTCCCTCATCAAGAGAAAAGAGTGATGATAGATCAACTTGCATTCTGTACCCCAAAACTTGGATCCAATGGGGGCTCTAATGTACCCTTTTTCAGTGATACTCAACAATATTATATGCATGTTGGTGTAGGGATGTTCAAATATCCTTTTATTATGGGTATATTTCCCCTTCCCCACCATTTCCTACTTCAAACACTGCTTATATTAGTGTGATTTCATCATTTAATAGTGGATCCCTCATCTTTGTTGATCCTTGGGTGGTACCTCTTGCTTAGGATGTTGAATCATGTGTGGCATCCATGTTTCCCACTGAGGTTGAGATTTTCAATCCAATAATCCCATAAACATTCGTTGATACTGGTCAACACCTCCATCTCATATGAAGTGTGATAAACCTACTCCTTCTATATGGGTTGTTGAATCTGTAAGTTCACATGACATCCTATATTTTTAGTTTCCTTAAAAAGAGTCCATCATGGACATCACAACTTCCATAGACAATCCCAAGGAAGATGATCATAATCAATAATCCTTCCTCCCTGGTTTGGAACCCACAAGATTTACTATGATGATTTGTGACCCAAGACTGGGGGAATTATCTCAAGCATCCAGTAGAACTCCTAGTATTGACCCTTTTCCACCTTATTTATATTTTTCAAAACTTGCCACTGAATTCTCTATTATCCCTCCCATCAAAGATTCAAATTTCATTATTCCTTCATGTATTGATGGATCCCATTAAGGAGATTCCCTATCTCGCGAGACTACTCACAATGAGTATATTTGTATGTAGAAATTCATTCCTATGTGGCATGGCCTTGAAATGGTAAGCCATATGATGCCAACATTGGTTCATGTGTTCATCGATTATGAAAAATATCCTTGGTCGGAGCCAAGAAATGGGCTCCCCTTCGCCTGAATTGTTATAATGTGTAGTGCCTTTTACATGTGTGTATGGTGTGAGTGATTTTTTTGCATATATCATATCCAAAAATATTTTCTTTTTTGAAATTTCACTTTGCATTTTGACAGTCAGAATCTAGTTTACATGTGTTGACGGGATTATGGAGAATTGTTTTACAAATATGGAGACTTCCACTGAAATTGAGGTACATGTTTTATAAACTGACATATAGGGGTAGGGTTTTCCCTACATTTCTCGTTTTTCATTATTAAATTTTCATTTTTTCATCACAATGAATTAGGTTTTATCTCGTTGGATTGTGACATTAGCCACTCCCTTTTGCATGTTGCAACCTATTTTGTATTGCCTACCCTTCATGGGTGCCCTAGTTAGCACCCGGGTTTCCATTTGGTTCCCATGCTACATTTTCCCATAGGCCTGTGAGCCCTCCTTTATCCCCACCATGACTTAATGATTGAGTCGCATTCTTCTATGTTCATCTATATTCTGGCCACATCCCGCGGGGGTTCTCTAAAAATGTTTTATTGTTTCTTAACAACCACTTATGCATTTGTTTCTTGTGTCATGATTCTCACCATTGCATTGTTGTTTTCCGATATCCCGCTTATTTTTTTGCAGTATCCCTTAACCATCATCCTCTTGCATTATTTGGCCTCTATTTTGCATCCATATACCCATGGAGAGAAAAACTGCTAAGAGTGGATCTCACTTTCCTGTACCATTTTCATTCATCTTGCTTAGGTCAGTTCCATGCACTTGAAACATAGGAGCATGTTGTTAAGCCACTCATTCTCTCCATCCGGGTATACTTTTATCTCTTTTCTGGACTCATAAAAGGACATAAAAAAGGTACATATCGAGCATACTTCTATTCCTCTTTCGTGCTCTTTAAACCATGAAGGAGGAAAAAAATACAAAAAAGGAGTGGGAGTTTTTAACCATTGTTCTATTCTTGAAATGGTAGCATCAGTCGAGTCTCCCTTGAACATGGCACCTATTTGAGTCCTCATAATACAGTTGGGTTTTAGCTTTCCTAGGAGTCATCCCAGTAATATGAGTCAAAGATAATCCTTCAATTGGTTACTCTTCCAGTCATCATGGAGAGTGGTTCAATGCCTCCTCCATTATTGCATATTCATCCAGGTCTTGTATCTCGCTTCCAAGTCACCATTGTGTCATGCTATATGTTCAAGGGAAGTTTAAGCATGAGTCAGTCATCTGTTGTTTTGTTGACTTTCTGAGTCAGTCATCCCTGTGTTAGTTGTACTTGGTGATACTCTCTCTTCATATAATCTCTCATTGTGTGTTTCCCATCGATTGATGGGGGATACATTAAGTCCCTCATTCAAAAAATCTCTTCCTATCGAATTCAACACATTATCTAGGAGAGGGATCTAGAAACCGACTAATACCTTGGAGCTTGCAGGCCTTAGTGGCAAGCCTCCCCGTGATCGATAGTAGGTTTACATCATTAAATCATGATCGATTGATTCTATGAGTGTTCGACTTTAGATCCTCTATTCACACTCTCTATATTGTACTAGGTACCTTGGGGTCCATCTTCATCATCGGTGGGTCCCCTCACGTATGTTAATGGTATAGATCAATGATCAATAATCATATGGTTTCTATCATGCTCAACATTAGCTCATCTATTTTCATGATGTATATTCGTACCATCGGGGTTTGGGATGAATACATTGGGTTTGGGGGGCACATCCTTCCTTTAAAACGCCTCCTCTTACATCCTTCATTTACAACACCCCCTCCCAAATTATGATGGAGCATATAACTTATATATGAGTACTTTGAAGACATTGGGGGCACTTCCTTAGTTCTCATTGTCTTCCTGATAGATATATGTTTTTTCATAGACCCACATTGTATTTTTTGGTGGCTATGATTGTACACATGACATAGATCCACATTGTGTTTTCCCATGGATATGATATTTTTTATGACATGGATCCACCCTATATTCTTTCATGGCCATGGTATTGCATTTAACTTCATGGATCCACAATGTATTATGTTGGCATCCATGTTTTGTTTCTCTTCTTAGCATGGGCATGCCTACCTCGAGGATGATATGTATATGTCGAATTGATGTTTGATAATAGGTACTCATTGGTTCCTTGATATCTGAGCTCCTTCCTTATTTCACTCATCACCATGAATTTTTGTAATCTATTTCAACCATCAGTTCCTCTTTTGACATCACACATTATAGAGCATTTTTTATACTTGTATTTACCACCATAGGTTGTGCAAGCATGTTATTAGATGTTATGATACTAGAATTACATAATTGAGTAAAATTATCATATCATAATTATTTCACAAGGAAATAATTATTTCGTCACAATTTCATAATTATGAAATAATAATTATTTCATAATTGAGCATAAACTCATAATTCAAAAGAAATTTCATAGCGAGTTGGAAAAATCTCATAATTGAGCATGGAAATTGAGCAAAAATCTCATAATAGAGAAAAGGTTTATAAGAGGTTGGAAAAAGCTCATAATTAAGCATGAAACTTGTGCATGACTAGTAATTTCTTAGTTCACATGCCATCAATCCTATCTATTACTTGTAATTGCTTAGTTCACATGTTATCAAGCTATCCATGACTTGTATCCACCTATCCATGACATGTGTCCACCTAATTCACATGTCACGAATCCTATCTCCAATCTCTTCTAAAATCCTATAAGAAGAGGCCAAATCAAGGAGATGGGGAGAAGAGTTTTGAGAGTGGTTATGATGAAAAAATAGAGAGAGAAACTCAAGAGGCTAAGGAGGAGCATCAGGAACATGGAACTAGGAGGAATGTATCAAGACTCAAGTTAAAGGTACATTGATGTATTTCTCCCTTTTGCATTAATATAGATCAATTGTTTTCCCCTTTCATATTGTTCATGTTCAATGCTATATGCTATATCTGATCTTACATTAATAGGTCAGGATAGATCTATATGAATTTATGAATTCCTAATGCTAGAGAGAATTTGTAGATTGGTATTGTTTGTCACTTGTGGGCAGGTAGTAGGTTGAAGGAGCTTGGAGTTGGATCTCTATAAGTACACCAGCCAAAGACACGTGAGGACAACCTTCAAAGGAAAAGGTATGTCTATTTACTATATCTTAGCATAAAATAGGAAACATATTATTTGGATCTAGGGAGAACCATAGGAATATAGAACCTCTATCTATCTTGGATCAAGGGCAGATCCAAGGGACTTATAGCTTATCCATAGGCCGAATTCATTTTCAACAGGTCTACAAATATAAATGGATTTACGAGTATGAATCCTGGGAAGAAGACAATAATCATAGAAGATATATAACTTATGATGAAATGATCTTTGGGAGAGGAAGCATATCCTAGCATAAAGGAAAATAACAATAAGAAAAATAATCTAAAGTTGAAGAAGAAAGAAATGAGAAGTAGAAAACAAAGAAAAATTAGAGGTAGAAGAAAAGAGAATAAGGGAATATGAAGAAGCAATAGTAGCAGTAGAAGCATAAGAGAATTAAAGGAAGTAGAGAGAAGAGAAAAGGAGAGAGCACTCAAAGAACACAAAGAGAAGCAAAAGAAAGAGGTATAGGAGAAGAAAAGGAAAGAGGAAGAAGACACGAAGGCACTAGAAGAGGCACAAGAACCTGACCCCATGGATACTAATATCTCGGGATCCTCTCATAGCACACCCATAACTAGAGGGAATTCCCCCCTAGGGAAATTTGTAGTTGGAGTATTCACACCATCTAAGGCCAAAAAATTAGCAAGCATGAACTTATTTAGATTTGACAAGGACTCATGCAATATTGTTCAAAAAAACATTAGAAGATTGCCTATGTTTGGAATCACTCCACTCTTAGTCAGCATAGAGAAAGATGTGGTTGAGAATATCGCAAAATACCCCTTGGCCATTGCTTTCAGCTAGTATGGATTTCACTCAAGCATATGAGAAAATCTCAAGAAATTGGTTCAAGAGATCGAAGAATACAAAGGAAAGGATCATGAGCTCAAAGGAGAAGTTAAGTTTTAAAAAGGAATTAGGAACAACATCCAATAATTTAGAATAAGTGTTGATGAAGTAAGGAAATAATAATATGACCTATCCAAAGAAATGTACATTGGTGTGCAAGAATCCCAGAAAACAATTGCTCTAATTATTGCACAAATGAAAATAACCAAAACCAAGAACATTGAATTTATTAGGGTAAGGATGGGTATGAATGAGATGAAAAAATGGATGGAGAAGAACCTGTTGAGCACTCAACACACCCTAAAAAGCCTATGTCAAATTTTACTTTTTGGGTACCATATGATTTTGAACTGTCTAATTCGACCTCAGTATGAAGAATGTTGCCTTTGCTTATTATTTTGTTTTCCATTTAAGTCTTTCAAAGTTTTCTCAAGCATGCGAAAACCATTAACTTAAAATACTAATATCTAAATTAGAGAATTGAGAGTCAAAACTTTCCCCGACGCGCTTAAGGAATTCGACATCGAGAAGGATTAAGTGTGAAAGAAAACGCTACAGAGAACCAAAGTTGTCAAGTCCCGATATTCATTGTCATCAGCAGACACGAGATTTCTTTCACGACAAGCATCACCGAGAATATCGTTGATGACCGATCCCTTCATCATCGACGAACGACTAAAAGAGTAAGCGCTCGTGAAGAATGAAATGATATCACCGGTCATCGACTTCCGAAACGTTTTCGGCATCAGGGGTTTTCGAGTATGATAACCCACAAAGGAAATACGCGATGGAAATATATCTGAGATCCGATCCCCGATAACTTCCGACATCAGCGAGTTTTTAGAAGGATAGCCTGTGGAAGATGTGATAAGTCAACCCCCGATCGTTGACCCCGATACCTTTCAACCTCGGCAATCCCATGTTTATTTTAATGCACGTCTTCTTTTGAAAGACACGAATCCGACTGAGATATATGGTCAAACCACCTGTCCTATGTTGCCATCTTTCATTGCCCGAGTGATCAGACATACGATCTAGTTTTTCCTGGGGTCGTTACTAGCTCCTGAAACCTACATCGCACCCCAAACCAATTTTACCATGTCATAATCATACGATGAAATTTGTTGGCGTCAGAAGTTTCTCAGGAGGATACTGATAGAAACATGCATAAGGATATCGCCGATTCCCGATCTGCCCACTAAGAAAACGACACGATGGGATATTTTAGCTCTAAGATACACTAGATACGACGCATTTAAAGGGTCAATTAATTTCAAAATCTCTCATTAGTTTCTAATTCGTGCATGAGTCAAAAGGACCATTTGAACATGTTGATATAGTGCATCTCCCTCCGCGCCTCCGCTGTCAACCCATGTAGAATTTATTTGCAGAGATTCGACGATACATTGTTTTGAATTTCACCCATTACTCGTATTAACTGGTTGATACGACTGGTAGGATCTCTCTCGTTATATTCTTTTGAGTCATTGTAAACAAGGTTATTCTGTGCGCGAAGGAGTTCGAAACATCCAGAAGAGCGAGACGAGCAGTCTGGGGATACCTTCCAAGGTCCAGTGAGTATTAAACAATAGTTTAGAAAGCATTATAGGTATGTACCGGTCTATGGATGTTTTATGCTTCATTTCATATGTTTTTATCCAATGTTACTTTGTACACTTGCCTAAAGTATCATTTTTGGTTGTACGAACGATGCCTCCGAAGAAACCCACCACCAGGAAATCTCCAATAGCACCAAAGCTAAAAGAACCAGAGGTGGGAGAAGGTTCCTCCCTAGCAGTTGCAAGACAATTGGAATTTTCTCCAAAGCCGATGCTCGTCATCAAAACAACCACCAAGAAGGCTTTCGTTCAACCCCCATCCTTTGGAAACACAGAGGCGAACATTGGGACCAAGCTGATAGTATTCCCACATTGGGAAGAACTTTTCAAGAAAATCAAGCAGGAGGAATTTCCCAAATACACCCCCCATAGCGATCCTGATATGATAAGACTCGATGATGAAATCCTGTTGAATGTCTGAAAGGCGTATCTACACATGGTGGCAAGAAGGACTCTAGTATTCCTCTGCATTGAACTCCTGAAATGGCTTATCGATCACACTGACACACAAATATGTTTGATTAATGATGACAATGACGAGTGTGTCAGGTTTTTCCTCCCAGTGGAAGTGCAGAATTACTACAAGCTCAGGGAGCCGGAAGAACGACTAAACATCGATTTTGTTGTAA
>JASDQU010032429.1:0-22247 GCA_032191745.1 Picea mariana | reverse complement strand
GCTATGATATTTGAATAAAACTAATGATGGATTGTGTATCCAAGAAAAATGATGATAACATGATGATATTGTTACTTATGGTACCCATCCATATGAAGAAAAATGAGGATGGTGGGAATGTTGATCAGGAGATTGGTGAAGGGATCCTGTGAGATTCTACAAAGTACCAATGGATCAGGTAGAAACAAGTAAATTGATGACATCCATGCATGTATGCATTTGGGGTTGTTTTGATGTATAAATGTTGAAGGGTATTGAGGTAAGACTTCCCTCAGTTAAATATCAATATTTGAATTGATGTAAAGGTAGGAGGCCTTGAGTATGAAAATATTATTTGTTTCTTGAATGCATCTATGGAAACTTTAATTTCATATTGTGTTAAGTTGGTTATGAGATCATAACCAAGTTAAGTCAGGAGAAATTACTTATGTTGTAGCAATCAATGCCATTAGAGAAGGTCACATGTGATTCTAAGATGAGATTGGATATGTAAAGGCTATAGTGCCATCCAAGTGCATAATGGTTTTCCCCTATATAACTGATGTTTGGACTAGAACCATTTTTCCTACACTGAATAACACTGAGGGATGATGTGCCTAGTGTGGTGTATAGATTGAAGATGCAGGTATCCAAATAATTGAGGAAGTAATTGGGGAAGAGATTGGATGATGTGTTGAGGTGTGGACCATACCTTCCAACTCATATGGTGGAGCACATGACATGAACATATGGTATTCTAGAGTCAATGCAAGGATGCATTGAGTAGATGCGGCCATGATTATCAACACATTGGTTTTAATTATTGGTAAAGTTTGATTGCATTATGAAAATCTTGGTATGTTGATAATGCATGTACAATGAATGATGGTTTCATTTTGGATAATATTATTATTGGTTGAATTCCATTTTTAATATGACTGATATTTGGAAGAGATGGAATTTTTAAATTAATATAATTCTGAAAATCATTTCATGAACTGAATACAAATATTATGCATGAGATACTAACAACTTGTTTGGTTGCAATAAAGTTGAGGAAAATTGCAGGTAGATTAGTCTTGGGTATGGAAATGATTAATTTCATAAGGAATATTGATATCTAAAATTTCAAAATCCAAACATAATGAGAAGAAATCTCCTTCTTGGGAAATTTTATTTTTTCGTATAAGATAGATTTGAGAAATTGGCAATTGAAAATTGTTATGATATGCTAACAATTTGTTTGGCCACATGGAAATTGAGAAAAATGCAGAGAGAATGGTCTTGTATATGGTAGGAATGTAAGCCCATAAGGAAGATTGATATCTACTACTGAAAGAGCCAAACAATTAGGAGCAAAAAACTCATGTTTGGGAAATTTTGTTTTCATATGTAAAATTGTTGGCCCTTGACCAAGTTTTGAGGAACACTTGGTCATATTTGACCATTTTGGGGACTTCGACAGCTTGTCAAATATGGAGTGCAACGCGAAGAAGAAATCGTGGAAGCTAGACTCCTTTTTGGTTCCTTTTAGGGTTTTGGGTTGATATAATGGGGAAGGGATGTCGGCCCATGGGTTCACCCACACTTAGGCCCACTTTTGTAATGTATAAATAGATAGGCAATGTAAGAAATAGTAGAAGTGGTTGTTTAGTGAACTTGGTGGTTTCTTAGTGCAAGTTGGCTAAAGTGCTAAGAGTTGGATCTGTGTGATCAAGTATTGTAAGGCTTTATGCATTTTTTGTAAGACTTGCAAAGCTGAGTGGAAGTCCCTATGAGAGACTGTAGAAGGCTTTGTGCTGTAAGGCAAGGAAGAAAGATCTAGCGAGCTGCATAGATATTTTGTCTTGTGCATAGTAAGGTTTGGAGGCTCTGTGTTGTAACTGATTGAAGACATTAATAAAGAAGAATACTTTGTGGAATTATCCCCAGGGTGGGGGTGAACCATGGTAAATCTCTCTGTTGTGCTCTGTGCCTCGACTTGATATGCTTGTCTCTTCCTTTGCTCAGTGCTTTGATGTGTTTACATAGATATATTTATGCTTTGTGCATATGAGATATGAATGAATGTTATCTCTGATATGTATGAATATGCTTAGTGTTGATCTACAGGATCTGATCTGTTTTACTAAGTGCTGAAAGATATTAGATCTAAGTAAATGTTGCGATGCTCTGTGCTATCTGCGAAGTATAATAAGACTAAATATTGATGAAGATTAAATACTAAGTGCTCTGTTAAGTGTTAGAATCATAGGTCTATGTCCCAGCTAAGGTTGCAAACATCTGAGTCCTGCAACAACCCCAGCCTCTACCTCGGGCGAGACTTCATCTGCTTCGCAGGTGTTGCCGAAAGGGTCGGTAGTTAGGGTTTTGTCGGTGTGTTGTTGTAGTGTTGAACCCTGGGTCTATCCCTGTGCCAAAAAATAGTTCTGTTGCCGAGACTGAAACTGTAATTGTTGGGAACTGAGTAGAAGAAGTTTTGTGCAAAGATTCATCTTGATATTGTAAAAGCTCTGTGCATGGATCTATGCCGTAGTGCGCAGTGATCCACTTGATCTAAAAAGATCTGTGCTGAAGAAGGAAGGATAGATCTAAAGGAAAGAAATTAGATCTGCAAGAAAAGAGGTTGATACTGAAGAAAAGAAGTAAGATCTGTAATCTCTATGCTCCGATAAAGGTAAGAATAGTTAAAAGTTTTTAGATCTGGAAGCTTTGTGCCCTGTAGAAGTAAAAGAGGTGAAAATGTTTTTTTCTAAAGTATGGATTTAGGTATGCTTGATAGATTGTGTCCTAGCTTGAAAACTAGGCCATTATTATATGACATAACGTTTGATACGAATAGATCTGATAAGAATAATGATAGATATGTTATACCTATGCATAAAAAGAATTTTTGGACTAACCAATGAATGCAGGATCCTAGAAAGGAATTTTTGCAGGTTCTCCATTAAGCTCCTAGCGCGCAGTATAAGAAAAGTTGGGGATCATTGAAGAGAAAGAGAGGATTAACTCTTTGTTACAGTTGCAGAAGATCAGGACATCTTGCTAAGGAATGCCCTAGGAGAAACCCTAGTTGCCTATATTGTAAGGCTATGGACCATGAAGTACTGGATTGCCCTAGAATGATTGCTAGACTTAAAAAGATGAATAGAGAGAAAGCAAACCCTGAAGGAGATCAAGAGACTAAGATTATAGAAGAACCCTAGAAAGAATCAAAGATTGTGTTGCTGAAAATGAAAGAAACCTTGGATGAACATAAAGATGTCAGTTTGTCAGAGATCTTCAAAGAAAAGGAGAAAATCGAAGTAAGAATAGGAGACTTCGACATTGACTATGCTCTGGATGAGGGACCACAGATGAAAATTATGACAGAAAGTACTTGGGAAACCCTAGGAAGGCCTATTATTGTTCCTTTACTAGGAAAACTAGGATTGTTTAAAGGAAAAATGGTAACCCTATGTGGTAGGATTACCCGGATATCTATGAGTACCCATGGATCTTTGACAGAGGAAGAATTCGAAGTTATTAAATTTATGGAGGACTATGCCCCATTTACATCTTTGTTAGGCAAGATCTGGATTGAAAAAGACCAGATCCAAAAAAAATAAGAAAAGGAATCCCTAGAACAAAAGAAACAAGAACTCATGGAATTTATGACTAGAAAGATCGCCTACTTGATGGAAGAACAAGAGAACATATCTAAGCTATTAAACACCAGGGACTTGGATGTCGAAGCTATAAGAGCATTAGAGGAACCACAGAATACTGAAATACCTAATCCATATGATGAAGGTGTATTACCCTTGGATCTGAAGAAAGAATCTCAGCATCGCAAAGTGACTATGTCGAGAGAGGATAAGGATCATAATGAAAAAAGGATGAGCGAGACAAAGCTCACTGGGAAGAAGGCTAGGAAGCTAAGTAAGAAGAGAGCCAAGATCGAAAAGTTATAGAAGATTCCACAGGGAACTTCGCAGAAGGAAAAATCACAGGAATTGAGCTTCGTTGGGATACCAGAACAACGACATATGGCACTTCGCCATGGTGAAGAAATATATTCGTTGGACTGATATACCCATTCGAATTCTACCCTGAATGGGAAAAAAAGCATTAAAATATCACTACCAGACCGTTGGACCATGCCATAATGAATGGATCAATGTTCATGAAAGCTTCATACCCGTTGCAAGCAGACCGTTGAAGAATTTCCTATTTAGCTCGTCACGTCGTGCCTGAAGAACACTTTTTCCAACTGAGAAATTGAAGCCTGCAGAACTAGTGATTGTCTACAGTGATCATTACAAGAAGATTGTTCATCCTAGTGCAACATTTTTATATCATCGTGACCCTGACTATCTTTCCTGAGTGTGTATGTCCAATGAGCTCACAAAACTTGAGGAATCCGTCACATAGGTCCTTCTTGAGTTAATGACCGAGAGAACCATGTCGGAAAGAAGAATGTCAACCAGATTCCAAGCATCATTGACGAGAGGAGTGCAAGCCTCCCCATCAACTTCTCGAGCAGGAACATCTTGAGCCGGCGCAGAAAGAAGAACTAAGCATAAGGACGACATAGCCAACGCAAAGTTAGTGCGATCCATCCTACCAGCTTACATACCCCCTCCGAGTGGTGAGATTAACATGGACAGTCTCCCTAGAGACTTTGAATACACCCTAGTCACTGCATACCTACCAAAAGGAGTGCGCACCTACCGCGTAGATCAAGAAAAGGTTACAGCATTGAAGTTTTGTGACTTCAACCTAGGGGACCGTAAAGCTTACAGCATGCTCGCCCCGTATAAGTACTTGACGAGAACTAAGGGCAATAATTCGAATCTCATCCCTCAGCAATGGATGATGAACCTCGCGCAGTCTACTTTGCTCAATGTTATGAAAGTACCGCACTTCGATAGACACCAGGAGGTGAATGCTTGTGTAAAAATACTGCTAGCAAGTTACCATAAAGGATACATGTGGTTAGATCGTCGCATAACTGCTGATCCGGCATTGATCAATAGGATCACTGGGCTTAGCATGCAGGGCCCTGATCCCCATGAGTAATATCCTGGAAAGACCACAAACCGCGCTCTTGCGCAGAAGATCAAAGAAGCCTATGGAGATGTTGAGAAAGGCGTGAGAGGATACAAGGTAGCTTCCATTGAAAGTGGAATAGTGCGCCTCGCATGCCAACTGATCACAGGGAAGTTTGTACACAAGAATCGACCAACACAAATATCTGGCTCTCTAGTTGACCTCGCAGGAAAGTGCGCCGAGGGACTACAGATGAACTGGGTGAAGTACCTAGTGAATCAACTGGAGATTGACTGCAGAGAAGCCTAGGATCAGGGGCATGAATTCCATTTTAGCTGGCTCCTTATACTGATCACTTTTGTTGCATGGGAGCTACCAGAAGGCACAACCTTCCCGGACCTGGACCCCATTGAACCACTAGCCGCGAAGTTCAGTACATTATGGTACTCAAACGACATGAGCAAGCAATGGCAATCAAATGTTGATTTCCACACGTACTATAACCAATTGAAAGCAGCCATAAGGAGTGAACCACGCATAACCCCAAACAATTTACAAAGATTCCGACCTCTGATAAAGTTCAGCGTGGACCGCCACTTTATATACCTAACCCCATGTGCTAATGAGCACCAGGAACAGCTTCATTCCTATCATAAGCTGACAGAAGAAGACCTGGAAGAGATCACCAAAGAATGGTCGGCGGACCTCCTTGTTCCAGCAGACCCCGCAGAAATGTCCGACATCGACAACCCCGAAACTGCTCAGGATACACCTGGGCCTAGTAAGACAAAGAAAGAAAAGTCGACAAAGAAGACTGAAGAAGTCCAGGATGTTGACATTCTATCTGTAAGGATGACTTCCATTACACGAGATGAAGTAGGTGATCATGAAGAAGGTACAGAAACCCAGAGAGTCGAAGTACCACCGCCTTAGGATGAATAAGACTCATTGAAGAAAAGAAAGGTCTCACCTCTGAAATCTTACTCTAGAAAGAGACCAAGAACCCCTGTAACCAAGATGCGAACTGTCCTCACGTTGGATGATTTTGATTTCATCATTGCAGCAGTCAATGACGCTTCAAAGGAAATCATAGAGAAGGAGGAGGTGAAGCAGGAACAAATGTATATCCAAATTGAGATCGCACTCCAAGGAGTACAACAAGAACTCCATTCTAGCTGAGCAACCTCTACTGCACCTCTACCAGAAGGAACAACAAAAGAGGGAGATGAATCGGTTCAGCTCTGCAATATTGTTGATACAGTTGAAGTACGCCTTCGACGTTCTCAGAAAGAAAAAGCGTAGGCCACCTAGGCCCTAAAGAAAGCACAGGAGGAACTTATTGAACAACGCTGAACCACGCAACAAGAGAAGAATGCTCTCCAAGCAAAATTTGAAGAAGACAGGGCAAAGATCCAAAAAGAGAAATAATAGTTGCTCGCAAAGCAGATAGGAATTGAAGAAGCAGTCAATAGAGCATTTTGCTCTGTGACCAGCTTAAAGCAGAAGGACGAAGAGCCCATAGAGCACCAAGTGACGAAGTTGGCTGAAGTTATTCAACAACTTCAACAAAGGGTTGTGGAATTAGAGCTTCAGACCATACCACAGACTCTGCAAGAACTGCGCGACCAAAAAGAATTGAATGCTCAGAATGCAGTCGAGAGGATCAAAACACTTGTTGCAAAATGTAAACAGCTAAGTAGAAGAAGTGCGCAGATATATGAACAACTATCTAAAGACCCAGAGTTGAAGAAACTGGAGTCCCGACTCTAGGAAGCAAAGCAGCAAGCCTATACAGTACAGGCGCAGCTCAAGCTCCTGTCACCCATCGAGAGAATGAAGAGATCCCAGGAACAACGCACTTCCCAGCAACTCGTTATTACCACGTAGAACAGAGTGATGGAAGTCACCCAGAAACTCCAACCGATCCAGAAGGTGACCTACCTATTGTTTGAATAAATTGAAGGCCAAGGAACACTACTCAAACAAGTAGTTGCTATAGTCGAGCAACAACTGGAAGGACCTATCATCGAAGCGGTTGTTCAGGAGTTTGTTGAACAAGAAGTAGTAGCATAGAGACAAGTCGAAGCAGCTCGAGCCAAGATCGAGAGGTTTGAGGCAAAGTTACCCAAACCTAAGTGACTCGGGACGAGTCACAGGTGAGTGTTGGGGGCCTGTTGGCCCTTGACCAAGTTTTGAGGAACACTTGGTCATATTTGACCATTTTTGGGACTTCGACAGCTTGTCAAAGATGGAGCACAACGCGAAGCGGAAATTGTGGAAGCTAGACCCCTTTTTGGGTCCTTTTAGGGTTTTGGGTTAATGTAATGGGGAAGGGATGTCGGCCCATGGGTTCACCCATGCTTAGGCCCATTTTTGTAATGTATAAATAGATAGGCAATGTAAGAAATATTAGAAGTGGTTTCTTAGTGCACTTGGTGGTTGCTTAGTGCAAGTTGGCTAAAGTGCTAAGAGTTGGATCTATGTGATCAAGTATTGTAAGGCTTTGTGCATTTTGTAAGTCCCTGTGAGAGACTGTAGAAGGCTTTGTGTTGTAAGGCAAGGAAGAAGGATCTAGCAAGCTACGCAGATCTTTTTTCCTGTGCGCAGTAAGGTTTGGAGGCTCTGTGTTGTAACTGATTGAAGACATTATAAAGAAGAAGACTCTGTGGATGTATCCCCAGGGTGGGGGTGAACCACGGTAAATCTGTCTGTTGTGCTCTGTGCCTCGACTTGATATGTTTGTCTCTTCCTTTGCTCAGTGCTTTGATGTGTTTAGATAGATATATTTATGCTTTGTGCTTATGAGCTATGAATGAATGTTAGCTCTGATATGTATGAATATGCTTAGTGCTGATCTACAGGATCTGATCTATTTTATTAAGTGCTGAAAGATCTTAGATCTAAGTAAATGTTGTGATTCTCTGTGCTATCTGCGAAGTATGATAAGACTGAATATTGATGAAGATTAACTGCTAAGTGCTCTATTAAGTGTTAGAATCACAGGTCTGTGTCCCAGCTAACGTTGCAGACATCTGAGTCTGGCAACCACCCCTGCCTCTACCTCAGGTGAGACTTCATCTGCTTCGCAGGTGTTACCGAAAGGGCCAGTAGTTAGGGTTTTGTTGGTGCGTTGTTGTAGCATTGAACCCCGGGTCTGCCCCTGTGCCAACAAAAACATATTTTAAATTTTATAATTAAAATTGTATGATGTTGTCTAATAACAAATATATGCATATGATGTAGATGGGATGATTCCACGTGATATGGATTGATAGTGGAAGTATAGCATCAATAGGGCATTCATATGCACAATAGAACCTTGGAAAATGATGGATTTCCTGAGGAACTATGTAACAGTGAAAGGGATGTCTGAGCCTAGAGGGTGAGTACAACAAGAAGAGCCAAGTTGTCAGGCCTAAAGAATGAACTTTTGTGTGAGTTGCACTATAGAGACAAGGTTGTTCCTGATTATTTTTGGTAGTTCTTCCTAGCAGTGAGTCCCTTGAGATACCAGTAGTGAGATTCCCAGTGATTTGTGCTAAAGATACCTTGATAAACGAATGGTGTAGGCCGATGGACTAAGAAAAGTAAAGGGGCACATTTCTTGGCTCAACCCTAATAAATGAATGGTACATTCCTTGGGTTAAATAAATGAATCGTACATTCCTTGGGTTGGGAAGGTCAAGAGGAAGAGAGCCGGTGGAAATCATGATAGTTGTGGGAAAATTCCATTGGATTATGTATATGTTTTGGGCCAAGGATCCTTTGTATCTATGTTTTTGGGTTAGAGCGCCTATGTATTTATGATTTTGGGGGAGGAAGAATCTATGTATTTGTGGTATTGGGGTTGGAGTGCCTATGTAATTTTGTCTAGGATGGAATGCATGTGTGATTTTGGGCCAGAGAGCCTATATGTTGATTAAAGGCCAAAGAACCTAGAATTGTAATTGTATGGACATCGTAGGGTGTTGTGCATCGGGGACAATGAAAAAATAAGGGGGAGGGGAATGTAACATCTCCGGTTTCAATCCCACTAAATATAATGTAATTGTATAAATGTGAATTAGGTTGGTGAGTCGATGTGTTGGGGAAAAGAGATTGTATTGATTTAATGAGGTCAGGGGGAGAATTTCATATTATGAACATTGAAATAATTAATAAGAGTGATAATTGTTGGGTGCAATACAGAAGGAATGAAGAACGATGGGGGGGATATGATTCTACAAGAGAGAGAGGGGTCCAAGGGGGAACTATTCATGGGTATTAATCCAACCCACATTCCTGAAAATATTATCTTTGTGTGTAACCTTCTAACTGTTGTTGAGTGTTCCCAAAGCCAATCATTTAACTCATGTAAGAGGGTGGGTGTGAGTGATCAAATCCCATAGTTATTATGTAGCATGGGATGGAGTATAACCATCTTTGGGAAGAGTGAAAGTCAATCAAGCAAGGGAGAAGAAGGGAAATTCATATGGCGAATGGGGACAATTTTAACATGTAGATTTTGGACAACAAAGGAAGAGTTGATTGCTAGAAATAGCACCAGCCATGATATGCTTGAAGGTATCCATTTGTTTTCTATCTACTATGCTGGAAATGAGGTTTGTGTTCTTGTAAAATAGCTTGTAAGCCTATAGTGCATTTCCTGTTGAGGAAATGGATCAAGAGCCTTGTGAAGACTGCTATGAGCACTCCTGAAATAAATCAGATTTCTTGAAGTCCCTAGCTAAGAGATTCATGGACAACCAAGTGCACTGGAATCATTGATACAAAAAAATGGTACAACCTGAGGGACTATGAGCAGTGAAGGGGGTACATTCCTTGGTTTGTCTAGGTTTTGGGGAAGAGAGAGCTGGTGGATTGGAATTATTTTACGAGTAGAACCTAGTTTTGGGACTCCTACGTGTGGAGAGTGGAGAACTAGATGGACATATCTCCTTGTAGACTCATAGCCTCAACTCGAGGATGGTATGTTGTTGAGACTTGGAGCAAAAGAGCATATGGTTGGGAGGTTCATCCTTTGTATGAAATCGGTTGGTTAACCATTAACAGATAAGTGTTTCTGTTATTTTCTTATGTTATTCTACTGTGTAAATTTTTATATGAATGTTGTATTATGTTTTTTGGGTTTACATGCATTCATGAATTTTTAAATGTTGTAGATGCATGCATAAATTGACATGCTATTTTCTGAAGTTTTTATGGGCCTGTTATGCCTTGGTTTTCTGTTATATGTTTGGGGTGTTTTTAATTCGATTTTAGTAGGCTAAGTCATTTTTTGCAGTAACGGGACTCATCATGGGTGTTGGGTATGTTATATGCTTAATCATATGGAGCTTCCACACCACTCACCACAGTTGGGATTGTTGATCTGAAAATCACATCAACATCAACTGATATTGGTAAGAAACTCCACCCTCATATGGAGTGTGATCTACCTACTCCATCCATACGGGTTCACACTCTAAGTTCACATGATTTCCTAGATACTAAGTTGCCTTCATATAATTCCATCCTGGATGTCATGGCTTCCCTAGATAATCCCAAGGATGAGATAATGCATCAATCATCTTGTCTTGATTTGGAACCAATGAGAGTTAGCATGATGAGTCGTGATTCGAGGCTGGGGGAATTTTCTAGGGAATCTAGTAGCCCTCCCAGTCATGACCTTTTTCTGCCTCGGTTATCTTTTTCAAAACTTTCCACTGAATTCTTTGCTTCCCATTATACCGAAGATATACATTTCGTACCCCCTTTATGTATTGATGAGCATCATCAAGGAGCTATGATAGATCACAAGAATACTCATGATGAGTATCTTCATATGCATAAATTCATTCCCATGTGGCATGGCCCTGACATGGTAATCCATATGATGCCAACATCATCTCATGAGTTCATAGATTATGAAAAAGATAATTAGCTTGAGCCTAGCAATGGGATCTACTTGGTGTAAATCATTGAGATGCATAGTGCCTTGTACATAGGTGTGTGGTGTGAGTGATTTTGTTTTTCATATATCATTTCCAAAAAATACAGAAATATTTCCTTTTGAGATTTCACTATGCATTTTGACTCCCAGGATCTAGTTTACATGTGTTGACATAATACTTGGGACGTTTCTACGAAAATGGCAACTTCCACTAAACTTGACATACATGTTCTTAAAACTAGAATAGAGGGATATGTTTTTCATACATCCACCATTTGCATTATTAACCATCCATTTTTCCAACATGTGTCTTAGGTTTGATCCCATCAGGTTGTGAGATTAACCACTCCATTTTTGCATGTTGTAACTTGCACAGTAGTGCCTATCCTTCATGGGTGCCCTAGTTAGCACCCACATTTCCATTTGGTTCCCATGCTATAATTTATCATAGGCCCGAGATCCTTTCTTTAGCTTCGCCATGACTTGAAGTTAAGACTCATTTTCCTCTCTTCAATTTTCTGGCACATCCCATGGGGGTTCCCAATTTTTTTTTATGTTCCTTAATGGTCGCCTATGAATTTGTGTTATAACTCAAAATGTCACTACTATGCATTTCTGATGTTGGCCTACTCATTCACACATCTGCCAACCCTTTTTGGTGGATTTTTTCTCAAAAATCACTTTTTTGTATGGTATACCCACCCTGATACACATGTAGAGCATGTACACACGCTAGTTTCATACCTAAAATACCCGTGTACATATGCTAGATGCATACCTGAAAGCCTGCGTGTACTCTAAAAAATTGCAAAAAAATATAAATTATGCACTTTCTAGCAGATTTTACGAGCTATTTTAGGTTGTGCAACCATTTTACCTCCTATAGCCCTTATAAAAACCAAATAACCATAATTTATTCATATAAAAAGGGCCCTAGGGGGGGGTCATTTGGACATATGAAAAGAGAAGAAAGAGAACTCTACCAAAATTTCTCCCTTGTATTCCAAGCCTTTTTGCATCCTACTATGAGTTTCATCCTCAACATTCCCTTCTATCCATCCTCCTTATAAAATCCATCCCTTTCCCCTATATTGGCATGTTGGTTGTGAGGATAGCATATTGGGAATAGTGCACTTGGAGCCAAAGTAGAGGAGAACATGCGAGGTTTGTGGAGTGGCGCCAACAAAATTCAGGTTGTAAGTTCCAATTTTGTTATTAATAAAAGAGAAAAAAAGTTGTCCCAGATCTTCATGTCTTGATGTTTATATTTAAGGATGTTTTTCATGAATCTCTAACTCTTTAGATGATCTTGATAGTTATGCATATGTTGTCATAGTTTGTTCTTTAACATTTTTTTAGGCTAGCTTTGGGAGGAGGTCTACAATATTGGAACAAACAACAACCATAAGAGATCGACGACATCTGTAAGGACTTAATGTACATATTTATATCTTCTTTCTCTTCCCATAATTATTGTAAGGTCTTGTTGGATTTGGGTAGAATAGAAGCTTTTATGTCTTTTAAGGTGTCAAGGGTCTGCATAGTCGCCAGACCCAGATTAGGGGGATTTTTCCCCATAGTAGAATTGGCGAATCCACTAGGGAGTCTCTCTAGGTTATTTTAGGAGATTATTTTTGGTGTGAATTCCTATTGTTTTCGCTACTTTATGAGTTTGTAAGAGTCTCTGGTCACCTTCGAAGTGTTTCCAGTTTTCCTGATCTGGATGATCTTTCTGAACTATATCTCTTTTTTGAGTTGGTTCAATAGTATATGCACATTGTTCTATACCCAACACGTGTACATACACGCCTTGAGTTATCCTAACATGCGTACATCCATGGTATGTACGTGCAAGGCACGTGTACATGTTCTTTTGAAAAGTTTTAAAAAAAAATTCCTTTTCTTCCAGGAAACATTTGGTCTCTTAGGTCTTCCTGAGTACTAGAGACATTTGTTGATAGTTGTTGAGAGATTTTTTAGTCTCACATTGTCTATGAAGTTGTAAAGAAATATTTTTGTTTTCTGTGTCTCTTTCTATTTTTTTTCAAGGTTAAGGGTGTACTTGTAAGCTTTAGGTTCTCCTTTGGATTTTGGTGAATCCATGCTCTCTGGAAGTGGTTTAGGACCTGATTCAATCTATGGTTTGTCATCCTTCTCTCTTGTTATGATTTGAAAAGAAAAAATATAGGTGTTTGTTATTTTCATTTCATAAGCATATTAAAAGAAAAAAATATTGTTGTAGTTTCTTGACTGCATTTTCTTCTTACTTTGCATGTTTGTTTCATTTTAGTAGCTTAGGTTGCTTTTTATAAAATAAAAGAGTTCTTAACCCAAAGTTCTTTTTTATGTTATTTCTTGAAATTGTAAGTAGTTGCATTGAATTTGGAATGAAAAAGAATTCTAGGATAGATTGCATATTAGGATCTTGGTCTTTATTTCGAAAAGTTTGCACCTTCAAAGTTAAAAAACCAAATTGTCATTTGTAGAACGTAGTTTTCTTTCAGCACAATGTTCTAAAAGATTATTAACTCTTCTCTTTTGTATCTCAAAGAAAATCATGAGTTTCACTTCCGTACCCCTGAGTAATCAAGCCACTAAAATTAATGCTTAATGTTAAAATCAATTATACTTTTTTGTTTATAGGGTACACCGATTAGATTAGGATTTAGGGCCTTGGATTAGGTGTGGAGAGGAAAATATTCAAGGCCACTTAAATAAACTTAAGAGTCTGGGATAGGGAGTGTTGAAGTCCATTTTTGTAAGAGTTAGCCAGGACCCCCCTCTAACACAGAGGATAAACATGAGGTTGTGCGAGGAAAGGTAGAGGAGATAACCCCTCTAAAGTTGGACTAAGCGTAGTGGGGATCATATTTTGAGGGTCATTTTTTGGATTCCGCTGACTGCATTTGACTACGGAGCTTTGTGGACCTAGAATATGTTCGGTATCCTCAGTTGTATTTCAGAACATTTTCTTTCGATACCCTTGAAAGGCTTTGAACATAGTTATCCTGCTCATATGATCTGCCTGACTTTCTACTGTACCTGCTTGATGACTAACTGCATGCTAGAAACCTAGTTGCATTTTATAGGGACTCACAAAGGTGACTACGAGGGTATACCGCGATACCTAGGACATACATCGGACCATGCTTTACAGAGTATACCCAGAGGGTGTTTCTGTGTTTGAGTTACACTTGCATCGGTAAGTTTCTCTAGTGTTGGTTGGCGTAATTGTTCTTCCTGCCATTCTTTCGATTTCTTGATTTGTATTTAGGGACTTTGTAGTGTGTGCTATGTGTTTCTCCCTAGATTTACCTTAGAGAGTCAGTTGATAATTTCACAAGGTGGAATATCAACAGCTTCATCGTTCACGTAGGCTCCAGGACCTTCCGCCGATAAATTTGGAGCCACCTCTGCCACCACTGAGGCAGAGGCTAGATCAAGAGGGTTATTTATAAGTGACCAGGCTATAAGAAATTGTGCCCGAGCCTATTCCTAGAGAAGGTACACTTGCACTAGAGGAGAATAGCATTTTTTACCTTGAAGATGAAGGATTCAGGCCCACAAACCCTCTGATCACTAATCTCTCAATGCCAATGCTTGTTCAAATAGTCCCTCTTGAGGTGACTACTCCTAATCATAAGTTCATTAGACGATTGGAAATGGAAGCAAATAATTCTACCTCTATTGGCAGTCCTCATACTGCCATCTAGACCACGACTGGAGGGGGTACCATGCCCCCTCCCCCACCCTCACCTACAAGGATTACCTCTAGCCAAACACCTACAACTTCTGGCAGTGGAACAGTGCCTATGATGACTTCAACCATTATTCCTACTTCCACCATACATAACACATTTGGCACTCCTTTTTCATATGGAATGTCAGGTTTTGACACAAGCTCAACTTTAACTTACTCCACTTTACATATTATTGGTATGGGGGTAGGGAGCTCTAATTATCTCTTACAAGGATCCTGTAGGGGCACCTCTGCTCCATTTAATGCAGTCCCTTACGGTGGGGGTCATATTCACCCTTCGTCCCCCTCGCTTGGAGGTGCTTTCCAGCAACCGTCCAGGCCTAATTTTGGTTCCAGCATGTTTAGTGGAGGGAGTTATGGATCTCAATCCTATATGAATCTTGTTGGGTCTATTCCTTTCTCTCTATTTGTTTCTTTCAGAAATAACACTTTCTCGTCATCTGCATTTTTGTCAAGGGTAAATCCCTTCTTCAATCAACCCAACCCTATGCAAGGCTTTGTTCCTTCACAGGGAGTGATAACAGGAGCCTTCTCCTCTTAAGAACTTGGAAATACTTCATCTACTTCCACCACCTCTTCGTCCTCTATCAATTTCTCCCTTGAAAAATCCATGTCGCAAGTTTGATCTGCATGATGTCCCATTTCACCAAAAGGAGGTGACCCCATGAAGCCCATTCCCCATGATAATCCAAGAAATATGTGCATGTGTTCACTAACTAATCATCCAAGTTCCTTCCATTGTAGTCTTCATAGAAATAGTAATAATTTATCCTCTTCTATGCATTTTCATTTGGATGCAAGAAGGTTTGTAATGACAAATTCGTTGTTAAGAATCAATGGCATGGAGGGAGAATGGGTGAAGAGATTCATCACATCTCTTATATTCCCCTCCCACCATTGCATGCAAAGGAGAACCTCTTTTCAGTTGTGGGCCAATAGGCTCTACCATATGACAATGTCCTAAGATGCATCTTAAAACTTGCATGAAGTTGTCCCTGTTTCCAGATTCAGTTTTGGCCCATTTCACAAATTGCTTTTCTAATGGTTGATGAATACTAAAAGAAAGATCAACATGTATAATTGCATAGTAGCACACATATTTATTTTAGGCTAAGGAATTTGTCATTGATTTGGTCATATTTGGACAAAAAACTATAGCAAAGGAGTGTTGTTGTTCTACAAACATTGATATTGTTTGATATTATACTTGATCTACAAGCAATAATGGTTTGAAGCCAATGGTGTACAATGTTCTCACTAGTGATAGGTCCCATAGAGTGGTGGGTTCTATGAGGCATCATCGACCTGTGTCCTACGGTGGACCATATTTTGTATCACTAGAATAGCCAATAAAGGAAGAAGAAAGTAACCCATGTACATAGAATTGTGTATCTTATGGTTTTCAATATATTTTTACTTTTTTTATATAATGTCAAAAGGGTTTTCTCTGATTAAAGTATGTGTCTATGGTATCATATCATTGTGTTTTCTATTACGCTTCTTTTTGTTATTAGTTAAATTGTGCATAACATTTCATACTTGAAATTGAGTTTCTTTCCAAAAATTTTCTTTGGACATTATTTGTTGTGGAAGATCTCACTAACATGGATAAATATGACAACATTTTAATTTAAAAGCCACTCGTTGAAAAAATAAATCTCATTGGGTTGAGTCTGAAAATTGACACATCAAAATATTATTGTGCATGTATGAAAGGTTCAATGAGACGAGAACCTTATATTCAGAATCAATTTTATGGTCTTAAAATGTCTGAAGAGTGGTAAAATCTGTTTTATGTCTTATAATGTATGACAAGTGGTAAAATGAGTAAATCACAAAGGGACTACACAACATCACCCACATATCGTCATTCCATCTCCATAATTTTCAGATACAAAAATCACAATTCTTCATTTAGATGGTTATCCACAATTTCACCGCACGAATAAAGAGTTTGTGACGCAATATGCAAGTGCCAACAAAACGTCACCGATCTTGAGAAAATGATCATACGTGTATGTAAATCATGTAAAATTCATATTATGTATGTGCTAGTACAATATTTACGCTAAAAGGCGTATACTTATTGGTAATGGGCACAATTAATCACCTTTTAATTTAAAATTCTAATCCGATGGATAACAATTAAAGATGCTAGTATATTCTTAGTCGTCCTCCCAAATCAATGAATGTGATTTACTCTTCATAACTTCCTTGTATTTTTGAATGCATCGGTTAACCTGTTTACTTTTTAACATTTACCTAATTATATTAAGAAATTACAGTAGTCTATGATTGCCACGTTTGAATAATTAACCTTTAAGATTACCGAATTTGGATTTCCTCACACGCGTTTCATTTTCTGTCGTACGTTTCATTTTCTGTCGGTTCGGTCCATTTCATTTTCTGGTTCGGTCCATTTCATTTTCTGGCTTCCAGCTTTTCTGTCCGTGTGATTTCATTTACTGGCTGTCCGCACTTTCATTTTTTTTGGCTGTCCGCTCACGCCTTCGCAATGAATTGTTCATGCATGAACATTTCCCTTTCTTATTCGTGCTATTAATAATGCGTTGATTTGATTGCAAGCTAATTCCGATAAGTGTTATTTCCCTGCTTGGGCGGTCTCCATGGTTGTTGTTGGCAGAGAATTGGAGGTGATCGATTCGAGACTTTTAGGTGATGATGATTTCGATGGAAAACAAGCTATTAGATTATTGCAGATCGGTTTTCTCTGCATCCAAGAAGATGCCCATAATAGACCTTTGATGAAAGCAGCAGTGCAGATGATGGAAGGAGAGAAGGAGGTTCCTGATACCCCGCAGGAGGGTTTTCAATTTGCCACAGCGAAGAGATTCAATCCTAATTCATGGCTAGTACTTGCCGCGACCGACTCGCGGCTGGTGATACCTTTCGGTGTTCACCAGCCACGAATTTGTGGCTGTGCTAGTATATAATAATAATAATTATTTTAAGGTCATGATCAAGTCAAACACTAAATTGGTGTATGAGATCCACTTTTTTGTGGGATAAGTGACTCCACTGCGTAGTGATTTCACTGTTAAAATCTATATAGTGCCCTATCCCCTCTAAATTAAAACCTGTGACCTTTAAAAAAAAAACATATTCTCTTAACTATTAAAACCACTAAAATTATATATTATATATAGCACTATAACAATATATATTAAGATTTAAATTTAATATACATATTTTAATATATTATTATAATGTTAAATATCAATTATTTAATTAAAAAAAAATTATTATTATTATTATTATAATATTTTTTAAAATATATTTAATATATTTGTATTTTAATAATATATAATAAAAAATTATTTAATAAAACTTAGAAGAAATGATGAACTCTTTCATTAAAGGATATATGGAATAAGAACCAATTTTCCATTTTCATATTAATTTTATTTATTTTTATATTAAAATGTAATAAGGATTTATTAATTTTCTTAATGTTTCCTAAATAGAATTATTTAGACCATTATTTTGTATTTAAATGATACTCATTTACTTTGTCCATACTTTTTTACCATTAAAATATTAATTATCTTTGTAATCAAGTTTTGTTTAGTAAAATTCACTATGAAGACTTATGATAAATATTAATGTAATAACAAACTTGTTTAATTATATAGCAAATTTGTATTAAGTAAATAGATTAAAAAATACAATATCTCAAAATAAGAAAAAACATATCTATATTATAGAATATAAAATTCAATCATGCTAGATTATTAAACACCATTCCCCCCAAAAAAACCCCTTAAAAAATGCATACATTAATGTCATTTAAATTCAATTTAATCACAACCAATTACTAAAGTTGTTTCCCAAAAACCGCAAGTACATACAATCATGTTATTTAAATCCATTAACACAAGTAAAATAAAAATACAAATAATTACATTATATTTTTACAATGTTTAATATAAATAATTAAAATCCATAAAAATCTTAATTTTTTTTGTAAAGTTTTTCTATTCAACTATTAACAAAATGTATAGATATGTTTATTGTCCCAAACATTATAGATATCATAAGGTTTTTCGAGTAGAATCTTAAAAATCCTTGTTTGTTGGTTTGTTCGAAGAGGGAAAGCTGGCCAAGATTTAAACCAAAATTATAACCATTTATGATTGTAAACAACTAGAAGTTTATGAAGCTAAAGAATAAGGATACTAAACAACCAAAAAAGATAAACTTGAACATCTGAACAAGAAAAGACCCATAGAAAGTCTGACCAAAAAAGATTGAGTCGCTTTCAATCATGGAAGTGGGGCACCTAAGAAGAAGGAAAGGAGGTGATGGCCTTGAGTCTTGCTTCCAGAGAAGATCAATCTTACAAACGACCATCCCGAGTAGCCATGAAAGAACCACCATTTCATTTGACAAGATAGGAAACCATTGTTATGAGCAGTTTGTTTTGATCTTCCATGTAACATCCACACTATAATTCCCAGTTTAATTAATGCATTATGTAGATATAAATGTGGCTATGGCAAAGCAATGTAAATGCAAATGTATTTTTTGAATTGTAAATAAATATAATGCAATACCTGCTGTTGGGATATGGACAAAGATGGGGGATGATTAATCTACAAGAGAGGGGGAATGCCTAGAGAGTGTCCAAGAGGGATCCAAACATAAATAATTTATGGGTATTAATTCAAACCCACATTTCTAAATTTAATTATCATTTGGGGAAACCTTCTATTTTTGGTTGAGTGTATGAGAACCCAATCTTTGAATATCTGTCAGAGGGTGGGTGTGAGAGTCACATCCCATAGTTATTGGAGAGCATGGGGTTGAAGTACAATAAACATTGGGCAGAGTGAGCACTCAACTATCTTAGGAAAGGAGAGAAAATTTGTATGGGAAGTAACAAACAATTTTTCACATTGATTTTTACATGAACAACAAGAGATAACAAGGGAGAAGAGCTTGGGAGTTGGAATAACAAGGCTAGGAGAATTCTGGAGTTTGCTGGAGCGTTTTTGGATCATTTTGGAGCTAGAAATTGAAGAGTTGGGTTGTCAGGCATGAAGAGTGAACTCGTGGGTGAGTTGCACTATATCAACAAGTGTTTGCTACTGTTTCTACTAGTGGTTTTCCTAACAATGAGTTTCCTTTGATTTCCTAGAAGAGAGATTCCTAGCTACCTGAGCCAAAGAGACCATGATAAATGAATGGGATGCCTGAAGGAATGAGAGCAGTGAAGGGTCACATTACTTGCGTTGGGTAGGTCAAGAGGAAGAGAAATGAAGGAATTTTATGATAGTTGTAGGAGAAAACCAATGGGTTGTGTGATATTGAGTTGTGAGGGGACTGTGAGAGGGACTATTCCTTTGTGGATTCCAAGCCCCAGCTCGAGGGTGACTTGTTGTTGAGATTTGGAAAATAGGTCTATGGTTGGGTGGAACATCATTTCTAAGAAGTTGGCTACACAACGCTTTATAAAACATAAGTATTTATCTATTTTGTTGATTTAATTATGAGTTCATGGTTGTGCATTTACTTTGTGAATGAGAATGGTTTTATATGTTGTTATAGATGTTTTGTTAGTTGCATTCATTCTTGTTTAGAATGTTGTAGTTTTATTTAACTATAGGTATCAAAAATTAGTTGAAAATGTGTTTAAATTGTAGCTGGTAAGATATAGGATTTCAATTAGCAAAAGAAAATTTCATTTTTATGTGTATTTTTTCGTAGTAATGTTACTTGGTTAAGCTGGGGGTTGTTACATAATGGTATCAGAGCTCAAGGTTCAACACTAAGCTTGTATGGGCTAGGAGCCAACATGAATTGAGTATATTCGTGGTTATATGTTTTGTCCTGTGGCGAAATTGGGGGGAAAATGGTGAACATAAATGAAATCCCCAAGTTACGGGCATATTTCAAGTTTCGGTGCTTTAAAGAAGACAAAGAAGAAAACTTATAACATCTATATACATGTTGTAGAATTGAATTCGGCCATGGAAGCTGAATTCATGTGTGTTTCAGGGAAACTACAAAGTTTTGCGAATGGACGACCCAGATTAATTTGACCTGGAAAATCGTCGGTCGAGATTCAACCGTAGAAGATGAAGGAAAATAAGTTACATGAACATGGAACTTGTCCTTCAATTTCCATCATTCTTGCCATTTCAATGACTTCACAAGTTACACAAATGAAAGTTGTAAATGATTTGGTGAGTATTTAAATATCAAGTGAAGTTATGAACATATATACCTAGATGAGTTCATTGATCAAATGAAAAATGTTATGCATATTTGCATTGGTCTATGATTGTAGAAACCTCATACAGTACGCCATGAGAGGTAATTGTGCACAACATGTATCAATAAAAAATGGTTAACACATTGCATGTTTGTACACATATACATCTAATGTAGTTAGTACTTCATTAGACATTCATGGAATCCTCTTCTTCCTTGAACTCTATGAATGGAAAGATCAATGAATATTGGTTGGAGTAGCACATAACTTATTTTTCTCCCTTTGTACCCACCATGCACACCAATGTTATCCTTCTAAACCAAATATCAAATCAATGTTCTTAACTGAGAGTCCAATCATAAGATTTATGTTTTTACTTTCTTACTGAAGGTCGCCAATGCCCCATCGATAAATATCTCCTCTCCCTTGATTGGTCAATCCTTAAGAGCCATCTGAACCTCAATGCATTTGGCTTTCCAATGCCCTAAGAATATTTTAAATGCGACAAATTACTGTGAGTTCACCCATTATTATTGAACTGACCTACCCAAACTAGTATGACCTCCTACTCTTCTTTCCCTTATACTCTTCTCAATTGAATTCTTGTTTGGCTAATATTAGTTCTCAAGGAGACCCCCACACACCAAAGTGGAGTAACTTCCACCCACAGGAGCATCTTCCATTTGACAAATAATTAGGAAGACAATTTGTGAGAGAAATACCTTTGAGCCCATGACCACTTTTTTTGACAATTCTAATCATTTCATTCTTTTGCTATAGGGAGTCTCCACTTGTGTAAAATTTATGGGCTCGCCCCATGTTGTAGGAAAATTCCCCTGCGGACAGGTGAATTCCCTCTTGGATCTTAGATCCCTATGACCAAGACAGAAAAGTGCTAACTTTGAACATTGACTTTCCTTTAAACATATCTAAGCTAGCTAATAGAGAAGAGGAAGAAAGTATGAGTACCTTTTTACGAAGTTTGTCCTCGCTCAGTCCAAGTTGAACTTGATCTCCAAGTCCTTTAACGAGTCCTGCAATCCAATAAACAACAGAGACAAAGAATACTTCTTATTCTACCATGATTAGTTTAAATCTAGATTTATCCAAAGAGACAAGTCCTTGCAAATGTACACAAACTTGAAGGAAACAAGCCAAGCATGTGTATTAATGAGAAACCAAAAGAGATACTTACAAACCATTGATGAAGTCACAACAAACTCTCCAAGTCCTCCTCGTCCAGCCCTTGCACAAAGCTCCCAAGACCATAAGTTTGATACCTCCAATTTGTTTCCTTCCTTATGAGATCA
>JASDQU010032428.1:4839-23379 GCA_032191745.1 Picea mariana | reverse complement strand
CCTTACGCACCACAATTGAGCTATTACCCGACACTGCTCCAATGGAGCAGTGCTTGCTGAACTTAGAGTCCCTCGATGAAGATCATCAATATTCATTACAGAACAATGAGGTAGCCAAAAAACGGTCAAAGGCCACCTTTGATCACCATGTCAACCTTCGCTCATTTCAGGAAGGCGACCTCGTCCTTGCTTATGATATTGCTCACGATACCCTTGGTCATGGCAAATTTGAGTCACTATGGCATGGCCCCTACATTATCCAATGTTGCCTCACCAAAGGCGCGTACATATTGGCCTCTCCCGAAGGCCTCTTTCTTAAAGAACCCGCCAACAGGTTATACTTAAAGAAATTTTATGCCTAGGCGTAGCAATTCTACTTTAGGTTATTTATTTTATAGTGTTTTTAATCTTTTTCCATCCCTCATGTCTAAACTATCATTTGTGCTATTGACAGATGCTTCCTCCACCAGCCTACCACATCGGTTATGCCGACGATGCCAGCCGTTGGACACAAAATCTCGCTTCGGCAGCTTGGGCCCTCTATACCCCCTCACATGAAATGCTCTATTATAGCGGCATATGTTTGGGTTCAGCCACCAACAACCAAAATGAATACACTACCGTCATTGGCCTCCTCACAGATGCCCAACATCATCATACTCGTCACCTTAGCGTCTTTCTCGACTCTCAACTAGTTGTTCTCCAACTCAACAATGTGTACCGCGTCCGCGATCCTTACCTCTTTCGCAAATACCTACATGTTATAATTTTATCTCGACATTTTGATTTCATTACATTTACCCATATTCCAAGACAATTGAATCAAATTACAGATAACTTAGCTAACATGGTGTTAGATTGGCATATATCACATCAAGATACCTCTACACATACATAAAAATATCAAAAACCTGTCATAGCATATATAAATTAGACATCATCAAACACATTAACAAAGCACATGTAAACATCACATAAATCCCAAAATGTATACTCATATATATATAAATCGGTCCATAGTGCCATCAAAATGTTTACATACAAATATACAAATGTCCATAGGCCCGCGAAGCACCTCGGTACAAAATGGGCTCACCAGCCTATATACAAAAAATACAAAAATACATAGAGTGACACTCAAGGTGCCTCTAGAGCACCACCTCCTACCCCTCCCTCAGGCGGTGGTCCCCCACCCACTACTAGTCCCTTTGGACTGGGAGGTAACCGTCTAGCCATAGCAGCACCTGCTACTGCTTCTCGCCGCACCACGGCCCACCACGGTGACATAACTCCCACACTCTGCTTCAGGATGCCCTCATCCTGGATATGTGACCACATGCCCTCAGGCACGCCCTGTAGCACTGCCTCCAGGCGGTGGCGAATATCCTCAAAATCTGCTCCGGCATCCACTGGAGGAGCATGCGATGGCTCGACAACTAGGTCATCGAAACAACATCTCTTCGTTGCTCTCTCATCCTCAGCTGGTCTTGCCTCGACATCCTTACACCAACGTTTCTCTCCTACCCGCGGCCCTCCCCGTGGAAGTCTCCTCGACTCCTGTCAAGCCGACGCTCTCAGCAGCTCAACCTCGTGCCCGCGAGGTCCTACATCTACACATACAAACAAACAAAAGATAGTATCAACATCCATACCCAATGCACATGTCATGCTATCTCAAAAAATCAATGTATCAAAACTCATAAACATACCTCGGTGATCAAAAATCTCTCGTGGAGGTAACACCATGTCCGGATCACCTCGAAAGTCCACACCAGCATATGGATACTGCAGTATAACCTGCAGCATTTGCTGCCACACCTGTGCCACCTTAGTTGTAAAAAAGTGGCCGCCCTCGCCACCACCATGGCGAACCAAAATTGTCGCCCACCACTTTAGTTGCGGCTCTTGCACCCCAAGTGCACCCAATAAAATCCTAGGGNGGACTGACATTGATGCAGCTGCCCGACCATCCTGGCATGCAACGTAAGCCCCCAGGCAAAATGCTCACCAGCTAGGTTCCTCCCCATAATACTCAGCTAACCATCACTGATCCGCTGAGTCGCGAGGGACCCATACACCCTCATAATCATCGTTGCTATACAACAATGCACTAGAGCATCCATTGCCCTGATGCTCACGATGGAGCCCGACATAAAGTTCACCCTGGAATAGTACCTCCAGCCCAATGTCACTAACACCACATCCACAGGTAACACCGGCTCTGTCGGTAGGGGCGTTCCCTGAAAAGGGATCCCAGTCAAAAAATATTTATCCTCCATTGTAGTGAAGACAATCTGCTCTCCCCGCACCATAAAATAATGCAGGTCTGGACTCCACATCTGGATAAGAAACTGCAGGAGATACTCCTGCGCCTGTATCAACAAGCACTCAAAGAACTTCAACAGCCCACAGGCTACCAAAGTGGCACGTACCCCCGACTCCTCAATAGCCATGACATCCCTCATCTGGGACTAATCCCGTTCTCGCCAGCCGACTGACATCGTGCAAACTGATCGCTTGCAACCACATAATACAGTCCTAAGTCAGCCATATTGACCATAAAACATTAAAAGGATGAGTTTTGTGCCCGTCAGCCTTGCCTCCAAGGTGCGACTATTTTACCCATAGGCGCGCACATATGCACGCATGTCCACCCCACAGGTGTGCACAGCTGCGCGCATGTCCATCCCACAGACGTGCATGCAGGCACGCTTGTTCATCAAACAGGCGCGCATACGTGCGTGCCTACCCACCTTATAGGGGTGCCTCCATGCGCCCCTGTCACGAACACAAGTGCGCATCAATGCACGCCTATGCACTACACAATCACACACCCATGCGTGACTATGTATCAAATAGGCGGGCACATCATGCGCGCCTTTGTCCCCCCTACGGGCGCCCCCATGCACGGCCATCCAGATAATAGGTGCACACTTGTGCGTGCATATTTCCAGTTCGCCCACGCACTTGAGGGCCCACACCCATAAAACCCCCTGTACGGCCCTCTGTACATCCCCTGCCCAAAAATTGAAAATCTACTTCTATGTAGGACGATAAGACTACCAACCTGAAGCTCGCTGATCCTGGATAGGCTGTCTCATTCTATTGGAATCTCCAAATCTCCTTTGAATACCTCTTGTCCAGTCACTCTGGCAGCAAGTACAAATGAGGTGGCAATGTGGGCCTTACAGCTATATATAGGCCTTTCCGCCCAACTTCCAATCACCATTCCGGGAGCTCCGAGTGTCCGTTCGTCGATCTGTCTTCAGCCATGGGATCAACATCCCGTCATCTACATCAAGACAGTCCCCGGGCCACTTTTTATCCTTAGCCCCCGGGGCAACATTTTTTTCATACCCCGTCCAGGTACGCATGCTCATGTTTAAAATTATCAAATAAATGATCGTATGTTTGATTCTCTTCAGATATTGTTCACGTCAGGTATTTGGTTTTCATGTGTGCAGGTACTTGGTCATCATACATCAACGCAACCCCTTTAGGTATATCATCAGCACTGGCATGTAATCATTCCCTCTGAATCTCAATTTCATCTCCAGTCACACCCTCTGACATTTGCCTCTAGGATCTCCATCTCCGACTCTGCAGTACCAACACCTCCATTTGCATCTTAGGTACTGTCACCCAGTAGCACTCTCCCCCACATGAGTTGTCTCATTCATAGCCCCTTTTTGCACTTTGACACTCATGCTTTTTTTTAACCCTTTAGGGATGGGAGTCCCAATAGTCTTACATCATGTTGTGAATCAGCCACATACTCCTTCTCCTCATTTTGCTAGCTTTCCCACCGGACTCCCAGATTATCTCTTCAAGGTTCTAGTTTGACTACACCTCCGCAGTATCATGAACCCTCCATTTCATCCACAATTAGTTTTCCCCTCTGCAAATTTCTTTTCATTCACCTACCTCATACAGAAACCCACCCATGGCCCCCCCACCCTCCACCAGTTCTCCAAGCAAATGGTGCCCTCTCAGAACCAACCATATTACATTGGGGCACCCATTTCTGTATTTGCATACTCAACCCAAAATTATTCTTTATTTATTGTAAAAATGCCTTTATTTCCAGCATTTCCATACCTTTTTGTCATCACCTTTGGTGACCTTCTTCCCTTTTTGGCAAACACAACCTATTTCGCCCTTGGTTGGGGCACCCCTTATCATCTACCCTTGTTGACATCGTCCATATACTCCGAGTATCCCACAGGCCACTTACCTCTACCCTTTGAGTTTGTTCACTTTGTCTCACCTCTGGCACAACTTATCCCATGTCTTGTTGTGCCCCTGACACTCGACTTAGTTGCACTGTTGTGGCCACTTATCCTTCGCATTTACCCCCAACCAATGGCAGTCTCGAGTCTTCATACATATTGACTTCGACCATGTACCTCCTCCAATTCCTAACCTCACCTAGTAGATTTCACGAAGCCCTTTGCTTCTGGGATTCGCGTCCCCCTTTTGTCGACATCAACACAGTTTTCCAGAAGGGCGATAGTATCTTGACTCTCATTACCTTTCCAATGAGATATCTCGGACGACACAGGGAGAACCACAATTGTTCCCTGCTGTCGTTTACCCTCGTAACATTCAACTTCAACACTTTCTCATGTTACGGTGGGTCTTACTTTGTGACTATTGCAGTTGTTTCTTATATTTGCCGAAGACCTCTGAACTTGGCTGGGCTATCAATGCCTACAGAATCTGTGATATTTGTTACAAATGTCACTACCTACTGTTCAGAGTATGTTCCTCCGCAGATTTGTCTTCTACCTTTATCATGATCGCCCCTGAGGGCGCTACAGTTGTCTACATCAACATATCATTCCTTTTTTGAGTTACATGACATGAGCATGGGGCATGCCCGCCTCGTTTGTACACAGTTTATTTTTACACACCTTATGGAAGGTTGGGTTCTATAGGTTCCCTTCTCCCTCCAACGGGTAACTCTTGACAATCCCACTATCACTCTCTCTTACAACGACACTCTTAGTAGAAGAAACATTGATGGATTTTGGCTATACGTATGCTCCTAACCTGATCCATCAGGGGGCATCTATTATCACTGAAATTTCATCTGCAAATGGTTACAAGAATTCAGCATCGCCAAATAGTTATGAGGTCACCCATGGACCAAAATTACCACAAAATCATTTCCAAAGGGTAAACAACTATACAACCAGTGACAAAATTAAAGTGCGCTATGACTACATAGGGAGAGCGCACACATGTGCAAAACAGAAACGCAAGAAAGGTGCACATGCGCCCGATGCACGACTGTGGTCGCAAAAAGCTGCGCACATGTGAGAACGATGCATTTATGAGAGTGGTCGGTCTCCCACCCACTTCTGGTTCAACTTCCAAGTTGATTTGATACTCAAATCTGGACTAGATCCAACTAGGTGGCTGGTCAAAGACTTAGAAATGCCCTAATTAACCTCTTTACACACTACAAGCTGGTTGAACAATACCTCAAAGAGGTGCTATAAAAAGGCCATGGGTGCACTTCAGTTTTTAAGGAATTCAATAGCAAAGTTATGCTGCTACTATTCTCTTGAAGAATCCTCTATTCTCACCAAGAGTATACTAGCAACATTGCATTGGGCAATCCATCTCACCCCTTGAGTGGATTAGCAAAGAATTCTTTCACCATTTTCATTCAAAGTTGTAAGAAGAGCTTATTTGTGGGGGTCCAAGAGCCCTCCCTTAGAGGAAGAAGGGACTCATAGTCCTCTTTATTCTTGGTGTTTTCTTTAACTAATATCAACCTTACCATTGGTGACATGGGTCTTATTGTTTCTTTTGTCCTTATGTCCCTATGCTCATTAGTTTATTTTTTATTTTATTTCTTAGTTTAGTTCTTAGTTGTTCTTTTATATTCTCTAACCCTTTTCCTTGCAGCTGTCCTGCTTAGCAGACCCAACTAAGCTTGCAAGCACCTCTGTTTTGCTCACTAAGGTGATGAAAGAGGCGCAACAACAGTGTTAGAAGATGTGTACATAATTACGACCAAATAAATTCAAGGATAAAGGGAAGCATATGATCAAGGTGGATATCGGTGGCCACCCACCTTTTCCAACTGGCTCAAAAATTTTTTCTGGCAATTTTGGTAATTTACTATTTTTAACAGTTTTTAACTTCCGGGGCCATTTTGAGGGCCTACATGAAGGTTTTTCATGATTGATCTTGTCAATGATATCTAAAGGCTCTTATTAATCCCCCAAAATGAATCTCCTCGATGATACCTTTACAACAAGCTATCGTGCGCCCCAAATGGAGATCGTAAGCCAACGTTACGCCCCTGGGAAGTTGATAGACCAAACTACCCAAAACGTGGTCCACAAAATTGTTGGCTTTTCATCTTCCAGTGTTAGGGTTTTGGATTTTATTTATGATAAAAATGACTTTGGAGCCTCATTGTAAAATCATCTACTTGTGAATGTGAGTACCGGACACATCTCTTCTCAGAGGTAAGCTGCCACCATTTTAGCGAGTCTTTCACTCTGTATTTTTACAGTCTTTGTATATTTTCGCTCATTAATAGAAAATTGTGTATTACTATATATATATATATATATATATATATATATATTTATGGTTGCATCTATGATACATTTCTATTATATTATTGGATATCTGAGATATCTATGTACGTTTCTTTATTATATCGCCGCTCTCATTTCGTGCCGATAATAATCCGGATCAACAGAAGACTGTTGCATTAGCTCATCGAGATCTAGGGTCAGATTCCAGAGATGAATATAACATCATGGCCATAGGAATAAAATATATATCAACTATCAATTCAAATTATTCAGTTCAATATGATAAGATGGAAAGTGATATTGATTATAAGAAAAGGAGTGAGATTTTTCGTGTCAGAGTTATAGTCCAGCATACAAAGGTAGATACTTTATTTGACAGTGGATCTCAAGTTAACCTAATATCCAAAGTAATTGTTAAGAAGTTGGGATTGAAGATGACACCTCACAAAAATAAATATCCATTAGGTTGGGTGTGTGATGATGCTAAGTTGTAGGGAACAAAACAATGTAAGATTAGGTTTGAAATTACGGCTAAGTTCTTTGAAGAGGTCGAGTTAGATGTTGTGCATCTTGATATTTGCGACATTATCTTTGATAGTCCATATCTATTTGAAAAAAAGGCTATGTTCTATAGAAAAGAAAATAAATATCACCTTCTCAAGGATGGGGTTGAATATATTGTTAGAGCTCTTCGCGTCAAAAATGATGTTTCTTTAGTGAGCACATGGAAAATGAAGAGACTCGTGAGCGCATGGAAATATTTTTTTCTCATGATAGTGAAAAAGAAAGAAGAAGATATAATAGATGCTTTAGCAGGTTGTGATCCAAGTAATAAACAAGAGTTGATCAACATCATATCTAATTATAATTAGTTTTTTCGGGAACCTACAGGGTTGCCTCCTATAAGGTAGGTTGAACATGAAATATATTTGCAACAAGATGCTCCTCTTCCGGACATTAGAATTTACAGGTCATCAATGATTGAGAATGTAGAAATTAGAAAGCAAGTTTAGGAGTTACTCGATAAAGGAATCATTAGAACAAGCTCCTCTGTGTGTGGTTCTCCTATTGTTTTAGTTCCAAAGAAAGATGGGATGTGTATTGATTTTCGAGCCCTGAGCAAGATTACAATAAAGAACCATTATCCTCTTCCTAGAATAGATGATATATTAGATCAGTTAAAGAATGTTGTGTATTTCACTAATTTGGACTTGAGAAGTGGTTACCATTAGATTAGAGTTGCGGAAGCCAACATATGGAAGACTGCTTTCAAGACCAAGCAAAGCTATTTCGAATGGTTTTTTATGACATTTGGGTCATGCCATGCACCGACAACATTTATGAGAGTGATGTAGGATGTGTTTTGACCCTACATAGATGATTTTGTTATTGTCTATTTAGATGAAATATTGATCTTTAGTTGAAGATGGGAGGATCATATAAAGCATGTCAAGATAGTCTTTGAACTCTTGAAGAAGGAGAAGCTGTATATCAAGTTATCTAAATGTGAATTTGGAAAAACGTCTCTAGTATATTTGGGTTACATTGTAGGGAATGGTTAGTTAAAGATAGATCTGGAAAATTTTGAATTCATTGTGAAATGGCCCAAGACAACTACTTCCACCAAAGTCATGAGCTTCTTAGGAGCAATACAATATTGGAGGAAATTCATTGCTAATTTKTCATACATAGCTTCACCTCTAAATGAATTAACAAGTGTTAAGCGCCAAGTCTTTCAATGGGGAGGMAAGMAACATAAAACCTTCAAGATATTGAAGGAAAAGATAAGCACCACACCAATATTGTCTTTTCCAGATCTACAAAATCCATTTGAGATTCAAACCGATGCAAGYAGATATGCCATGGGCACAACCTTGATGCAAAGATGTAAACCTATATGTTATCATTATGAGACTTTCACTCAAGCTGTGATTAACTATCCAACATATGATAAGGAATTGTATGTGTTGGTACAAAGTGTAAAGAAATGGAATCATTAATAAATGGGAAAAGAAACAATAATTCATACCAATCATCAACCATTACAATATTTGCAGTCACAGACCAAGATACAACAATCACGACACTTATGGTGGATGAGTTTTCTACAATAATTTCATTTGGTAATCAAATATAAGAAGGGTATTCCTAATAAGGTTGTAGATATGTTATCAAGATCAGTAATTAATGCATCTATAATACTCAAGTATAATCCTTTATCACATGAAATCCATGTAGAACAATATGTTAGGGATGTTGATTTTAAAGAAGTATATGATACATTAACTCACAGTAATCAACAATCGTATTATTATATGCATGACAATTTGTTATATCATCTTGGAAAACTATGTATACCAAGAGATGAAAGAGTTAATGTCATTAGAGAAGCTCATATGTCTCTCATCTCTGGTCATTTTGAGGTTGGTTAGACAATTTCACAGTTACATAGGTATTGTTATTGGCATTGAATGAATGAAACAATTTCAAGTATACCAAAGGGTGTGTCATGTATGCTACCAATAAGCCTAGAAACTAAAAACTAGGATTATATACATCACTTCCAATACCTTCACAACCATGGGAAAGTATCTCCATGGAATTTGTAGGGGGTTTTTTGATGTCTAGGAGAGGTCATGATTATCTATATGTTTTGGTGGATAGATTCAACAAGATGCGTGTTCTAATTCCATGCAAGAAACATGCCACATTCGAACAAACAATACATATGTTCTTCGTTAATGTATGGGTTCATTTTGGACTTCTGAAATCTATCATATCTGATCATGACTCTCTCTTTTTGGGAAAGTTTTGGTCTCATTTATGGGAGCTAATGGACACTGAGTTGAAGAAGAGCACGACTTTTCATTTGTAGATACATGGACAGACATAGGTGGTGAACATAACAGTGGTAGATCTACTTCGAGGATACTGCAAAAAACATCCTAAATTATGGGATGAACAATTTCCTTATATCCAACATGCCTATAATCATGCCATGCATTTGTCTACTCAGAAAAATCCTTTTGGAGTATGTTTTGGGTAGTTACCTAAATCACCTATAGAATTTTCCTTTGGAGAAGTAGGTAAAGAAGATGGAAATGATGATACAGATAAAGCTAAAAGGTTCATTCAGAAAATTTAATAGGTACATCAAGTAGTACATGAACAATTGGAGAAGAGCCAATCTAATTATAAGTCAAGGCACGATAAACATCAGGTAGATCATTAGTTTGAAGTCTGTGATCAAGTATGGTTACATATTGGAAAATATAGAATGAAAGGTGAAGGTAAAAATCTAAGGCCAATCCAATATGGTCCATTCAAGATCTTGGAGAAAATTGTTACTAATTCCTTTCGTTTAGATCTACCAGCCTACATGCAAATGTGTTTAGTGGAAAATGTTGAGAATTTGAAGCTTTATGAGCCCCCTATGATTATGGATGAAGATGAAAGTATTCAGGTTCCAACAATTCATGATTTTTCTCCAAAGTATTTGGACGAGCTACATGAAGATGTAATTATTGACAAAAGGATCAAAACTTTACAACGAGGTGATGTGGAATATCTTTGAGTTGGTCTTAAAGGGGTAAAACCAAGTAAATCCAAATGGATGGAGATTGAAAGGGTGAGGGAAATATACCCTCACTTAGTTGCTGAGTAATAAAATTTTTTGGTGGTACAAAAGTCTTCCAATGGGGAGGAATGATCCATGAGGTTCCGAGAATGCTCACAAAGGTCCAGAAAGATCCAGAACATCCATAGAGGTTCAAAATGGTTCAGTAATGCCAAAAATTCAATTGTTCCAAATTCTATCAAAAAATACATCAATGCGTAGAGCTTGTCGTCAGCTTTCCAATGGCATAAATTTCACCTCGAATGGAGTTCGTATGCAAAAGTTATAGTGGTCAAAGTTTCAGTCAACCAAGTCAAAGGTCAAAGTACATGGGAAAAAAGAGGTGACATGTGTCACCACTTCAAGGGTGACACATGAAACATGGTTATTGGCAGATGACTTGGCATATCGTACCTCCAGGTGGTTCAATCACATATTGACAAGTGGTGCACAAGTGGTCCACTCCTATGATGACAAGTCAATGAGAGGTCGACTCATGGTGACCCCTCATTGGTCTATATTGGCTAGAGTTGTGTAAAAATTATGGAGTCAACAAGGGTCAAAATCATGACCTCCATAACCTCCCAAATCTTTAGCAAATTCTCCACTACCATCGCACCCTCACAGTGTTACTTAACATTACATATTTCCAAAATGTTTTAAGTTGGTATAAAGTTCAAACTGGCGGCCAAAGGGTCGAGGGACTAAGCCATCAACTCTTGGATATTGGTCTTCATATATACCATATAACCCACATATATTTGTGGCAGGGCTCAATGCACATATAACAACGTTTCAAAATTTGCACGAGAGTTGTGATATATATCCATATGGTTATAACTATATGCAGACGGATAACCAAAACATTCAGGTGGGTTTGAACTATATATATTATATACAGTATAACAAATGAAAAAATGCACGAATATATTGTGGTCGGAGGGGCTTGAACCCATGACACACCATATAATATTACAACAACTTAACCAACAAGCCATATGTGCAGGTTTGGTTATGAAACCAACCGCCTTATAATTAAATGTCTTCCATGGAATTCATAGGTTGGTTAGGGGCTCTCACCCTTTTTAATGGGAACACATCCCAAGGATTGTACAATTAACTAATGTAGAGTGGATTCGTAATTCATGCCCGAGGGTACACAAGTTTTGGGGTTACACCATAAAGCATGCCAAATGGTACCTTGACGAAATTTTAGGAATTTTATATCGATTTTGCATGATTTTTCGCTAGGAATCCAACAATGCACTCCATTTCTCATTTGAGCAACATGTAAAATGGTCATTGTAAAACGAAAGCATTTGAGTATTAATAAAAAACGTCTCTATTGGAAGCGAACCCGGAGAGGTAGCCCAAATTGGGTGAACTCTGTTTTTCCAACTTGTGTTTGTGATTATATTATTGTTGTTCATTTCAAGGTCAATTATTTTGCAAGTCATTTATCATTAAAGTGAATTTGGTTAGATAAGTTCTTCACATGTAATTTGCAAAACAATCAAGCGATCATTTTATTTCAAAGATCAAGTAGATGTTTATGTGTATTTTAATTTATCAACATCTAAGGATTTTTCAGATCATATATGCATACACATTTGGGTCAAATCCCATCATTTCTTTTAGTTWATTGTGATTTATGTTGAAGAGATCAGAGGCTTACTCCTTAGTTGGCCTTCCAATGTACATATACTTTGAGTCAGAAAATTGTTTACCTTCTTTGTTGGTAGCACATAACAATGGTCAAATATTGAGCTAGGTATGAATTRTATATGGTGGGTTGGAAACATTATTCAATTAACACTTTTTTTTGGMATTTTTTAAGCATCTATTTGAGCGTAGATTGCGTAAATCATGATGTGATTATTTCCCTTGATGGAATAATTGGGGGCCATGATGAGTATGAAGAGATGGTGCTATTCTTAGTTTGATTTACTGCATGCCCAATTTTCACTTAGAGCTTGATATGATAACCTCCTGGAATAGATTTAGATCCAAGTTTGATCCATGCATTGAAGGCATGTTGATTGAGAATGGATGCACCAATTTTAACACATGTTGTTTATGGCATGAATATGAATTTAGTGCATTCCTTTGTGCAAAAGAAATGGAATTTTTCTACTACTAATGGTTGGTTTGAAAAATGTTTTCTATTTACAATCAATTGGTCTATGGATTTGGAACCCAAGATTTTAATGATATAATGAGTGTTGGTATTGAAATTGGCCATGATTAGAGGCTTATGCCAAATGTTTTACCAATCCATAACCTTTTCATGGCACATTTGATAGAAATTTAGAAGGTATATGAATTTTATTCCCAATTTTAAAACCCGAAGGGTAAGGGACACTAGTATTTTATGTTGTTTTATGTCAAGAGATATGTGAATAATTTTTTTTCATTGCAAACTATTTTTCCTAGCAACATTTGATTATGAGACCAAAGAAGGAATATGAAGGTAAGAAATAAAAAAAAAGCTTTATCAGACATCAAGTCTGTTCTACTTTCCATTATAATTTTTCCTTTCTCTTGTTCATCCTTCATCCATCCTCCTTATCCACAATCTAGTCACAATCCTATACTACTTTATTGCATTGAAACTATTTGCCTATAATATGCATGGCGATGAAGGATGCATGGTTGTTAACATTCAATTGAGTACATGAGCTTGAGTTTGCCTCAATAGTAATCATGAAAATTGAATGCCAGGGTGGGAAGATTCTTGTCACTTTTACTTATTAGTGGAAAAKGAGAAGGAAATTTACTTATAGTTAAATCGATGCATATGGTTCCCCATTTATTAATGGTGTCCCTGAATGGGCTCAATTCCCATACTAATGGAGATACCTATTATCTTAATAGTGTTGGATTAATTKTTTATGGTTATTATGAGATGCCCTATGAATCGTTAGTTGTATGAGCACCGAGACATGATGTTGGCTCTCTTATGGTCTTTAAATGTATTTATTTTTGGACTTTTAATATTTTGTAGATGCCAATTTATTTTTAATGCACATATTGTTGTTGTTTAGAATAAAAAATGGTGAATGATGTGTTGATATTTATATACTTCTCATTTTTCATTTGATGAGTCTTAGTTATTAATACGAATGATGAAGACAATGAATTCAATAAGCTCTGAGAACATTATAATTATTGTTGAAGCTAAATGTGTGTAGAATAGACTAGTGGTAGGCCCTTTGTTTGCCTAGTTGACCTTAGTCTATATTAGACCAAGCGACCTTTCACCTAATAGCCATCCAATTATTATTTATATTATTTAAATTTTATTTATTATATTACATTCCAGAGGCAATTTATTTAATTTGATATGTAGCCCTCGTAGCCTATATAAAAGGAAGATATGGAGACTTGAATAATGAGAAGAAAAGAGAAAGTATGCTTGAGTTCTGTGAATACAATTAAATTTCATGTTGTTTTAATCTCTCAGGTATCTTGACAAAAAATTATAATGGAAGGATGACCTACGTTGAGGTCAATAATTAGGGTGAAAAAAAGTACACTTACTTTTGAAGGTATATTTGTTTATTTTTAAATTCTTGGTTATACATTTTTGCTAGAAGACTAGAGCCAAATTATTTAAGTTCCCATACAATAGTAACCCTTTGTCTAAATCAAAGTTTACAATAAATGACTTGGCTTAGTTAAGGTAAAAAAATCCAAATTATATAAATTCCCATATAATAGTAACCCTTTGTCTAAGTCAAAGTTTACAATAACTGACTAGGCTCAATTAAGGTTAGTTTTTGACTTGGATACTTTTACAATTTTGGGAGATGATTATTGTGCTTCAAAATGAATGGGTTGTAGAGATCGACAAACAATAAATGTACCTTTTACACCATGTTTATTTTATACCTCTTTCCAATTTTCCATTGGATATATAGTTGATGTAGTTTTAGTTGATTTAGATACTGTTGTGCCCACACAACAACCTCCCAATTTTCTTTTCTTAGCCTCTCTCAAAGATAAGAAATTGCCCCCCCGCCCCCAATTCAATTTTTCCAACTGGAACCCTCACACTCTCTCTCTCGTGCAAATGGCTACACTGAAGTTTGTTGATTANGCAAATGGCTACGCTGAAGTTTGTTGATTAATTGGGTTGGTTGTCATTGATGCCAACACTTGAAGAAAGTTTGGTAGCGAATTCCGGTAGCACAAAGGTTTGGGTAATGGACCCAATTTTGTTTGATGTATAATGGTATGAGTTTTAATATATTTGAAGGTAAGACTATTCTAGATGGATATCACATGTCATTCCATTTTCGGTGGTATGTGGAACGTCACATAACGCCTCACGGTTTGAGAGTTATGGCCTTTCGAAGTTGAAGGACCCTCATATGATTGGATTGAAACCCCAAAAGGTCAAAGAAGTCAAAGAACTTGCAAAGAAGAAATTATTTAAATAATAAAGTGAAGTGACAAAGTCAAAGAGGATTGTTTAAATAATAAAGTGAAGTGACAAAGTCAAAGAGGATTATTTAAATAATAAAGTGAAGTGACAAAGTCAAGGAGGATTATTTCAATAATAAATTAAATAGAGAACTTTCTAATTATGGAAAGTGGTTATAAGAAGGTTAACCCTAAAATGATGAAAATGGGTTAAGTGGTCAAGTGGCTATTGGATACATGGACAAGTGGCAAATTGGGCAAAGTTGGACATAGGTGACTATGTGGAGAAAGTGGCCTAGAAGATGCTTCTAAGGAAGCTACTTGAAGAGTATAAATAAGAGGCAAGGTTCTCTCATTTTAATCACATTTGAGCATATTGAATATATATAGGTGATTGAGGTAACCAAAGGATATTTAAGCCGAATTTCAGAGGGAAGGTGAAGTAAAGAAGGCCAAAATTCAAGGGAGGATAAATTCTTTTGATGATGCTTTCTAAGGTATGTTATTTACAGGCCATCTCACCATTTTCACAATAATTTTTTTTCTAGAATGACTCAGACCATGAAATTGGGAGGCCATTGATGAAACATATCCAAGTAGCTATGGTATGAATTTCAGCTTTTGGGTCGTTGTATTTTTGTAGTTACACTATGTGGAAAATAGGGTTTGTGGCTAGTCTTGAAACTAGTCTAAAACAGGTGTTTCGGGTAAAAATGTCATAACTTCTTCATAATAGATCCAAATTCAGTAAGGAAAAATGTGTTGGTTATAGTACAGTATTTAGTATTCCTTGTAAAATTTTCAGATCCATACAACAAATATTCCGTGCGGGGCACGCTCTACAAGTTTGCTCTCTAGAATAAGCCATAATTCAACAAGGTATGCCATTTTTGCTATAACTACTTTTTTGAGAGGGTCCAAGTAGTCACACCTGGAGGAATTGCATAAAACACATTGAAGAACATTGTGTACTATTTTCATATCTTTATTCATTACATATACATAATTATGATTATTTCAAGTTAGGGTTGTTGACTAATCCAAAACTAGTCATGTGAGACAAGTAGTTGATGAGTTGGCACATACATGAGGTGTATAGTTGATGAGGTTGGTGCATGGTTGATGCACTTGTTTATGGTACAATTTGATTATAGGTTTTTTGGTATAGGTTGGTGCATGGTTGATGCACTTGTTTATGGTACAGGTTGAGGTACATGTTGATGCATGGTTCAGGTTATTGGTACATGTTGTTTGGTGCAGGTTGATGGGTACAAGTTTACAAAAGTATATCTCATAGTGATAGTGTGACATTGGTTCCATCATTCTACTTATATTTCAGGGTGGTTGGACGGGGCAATGAAAGGTGGTTGTATCTACCTTCCAATTGTAGCTAAAGAACATAGGGGGTTGTAGCCTCCTTCTGGTTGTAGCCAGAGAATTGGGGAGTTGGAGCTTCCCTCAGGTTATAGCCTGAGAAACTAGGGGGTTGGAGCCTCCTTCCAATTGTAGATAGAAAACAAAGGAAGTTTGTGTTTCCAATTAATGCAATTCTTCAAGACATATAAGAAAAAACATTCTGTGGTTTTATCTCGCTTTGGGTTTCCACGTAAAAACACTGGTGTACTGTGTATGCATATGATTGTTCATTGTTTATTTACTCTGCAAATATTGGATGATAATGCTACATTGATATAACACTTGCATTATATGGTTAAAAAGGATTAGATTGCTCTATTACTGATTCACCCCCCTCTCAGTAATCCAACAATTGGTATCAGAGCAGGTTCCTTCAGAAATCAGTTTAACCACTAAAAGGTAGATCATGGAGAGAAACAATATGTATAAAAATGGAATACCACAATTTCATGGACAAAAGTATGCATTTTGGAGCATAAGGATGAAGACATATATACAGGCACAAGGATTTGAAATTCGACAATCAATTGTAGATGGATACACAACACCAACAATTCCGCCAACAAATGACAAAGCAATAAAACTCGGTCATAATAATTCCAAAGCCACAAATTCACTTTTGAATGGTCTTGGAGAATCAGTATTCACCAAAGTTGCACATTGTAAATTTGCTAAAGAGATTTGGGACAAACTTCGAAATATTTATGAAGAAGATTCAAAAGTCAAAGCAACAAAGCTTCAAACTTACACATGTCAGTTTGAACAACTAAAGATGAAGGAATATGAGAATATTGCAGCTTACTTTTTATGATTTGATGAAACAGTAAATGCAATCTTGGGATTGGGAGAAGAAATCAAAGAATCCGTAATTGTTCAAAAGGTACTAAGATATATTCCTATGAGATTTGACCCTAAGATATCAACACTAGAAGAAAGAACAGATCTAAACTCAATAAGCATGGACGAACTACATGGAATCTTCACAGCATATGAAATAAGAACTGAACAGGAAAATCCATACATAAAAGAAGCAACCTTCAAAGCATCCAAAAGGTCAAAGCAAAAGGGAAAGAAAAAAGAAAAAGAACAGAGCAACAACAATGCTGTCTCGGAAGATGATGAAGAAGCGGCCAACTTTGTGAGAAGATTGAACAAGGGAAACAATGACAGGTATAGAGGTAAGATTCCTTTGATTTTTTTTACTTGTGATGGTATTGGTCATTTTTCTAACAAATGTCCTCATAAGAAAAAGAGAAATGATGAAGGTTACTCAAATAGAAAACAAACATATAAAGGCAAAAGAACCACAAAGAAAGTTTTCAAGAAAATCTTATGCACCAAAGAAGACATCTCATCATCAGATGAAGATGAATTCAGTGATAGTGAGACATAAATAGTTCTATTCATGGTAGTAGAAGAATTTGATAAAAAAGAGTCCAAAGAAGAATATGAAGAGGCTGAAGAAGAATATGAAGAGGCCAAAGAAGAATATGAAGAGGAATAAGTTGACTACCGAGAAGAATTGTTGTGTGCCATAGAAGTTATCAGAAGAGAAAAGATGAAAAACAAGAAACTACAAGCAAAACTAGACAAGAAAGAAGACACTCAGGAACTAGAAAAAACAATCACAAATTTGAAGGTTCAAATTGAAGAAGATAAAATAATTGAAGAAGCACTCAAAGTACAACTAGAAGGAAGAGACATGATCATTGGAAATTTGGAAGCATACATTTTCACATTAAGAAATGATCTTCAAAAGAAAAATATGCAGAACAACTCAAAAGTTTTGAATACCATTATCAGCAGTCAAAAACCTCATCATGACAAGTCCGAACTTGGATACAATAAGACAGAAAAGAGATCAAGCTCCAAAACAACAGAACAACAAACATATCCAAAAATCTATGCATAAGCAATCAAAGGGGATATGTGTTGAAATAATGTAACTGCGAAGAGCATTCTTATTATTATTTTGTTATTAGATTAAATTCCCATTGTGGATTAATCCTGTCATTATTATTATTATTGTTATTGGATTAATCCCCATTGAGGATTAATCATGTTGGTAATTGAATAAGGACCAAATCCCCTTTTGCGGATTGGTCATCGGACAATTACAAAGTGCAGAATAAGAAGTCGGCCCCAACAGTTATTATGGAAGGGCCAGAATTAATTAAAGGTGGGTTTACCCACCCAGAGTGAGAGGTCGGCCCTGCCAGATGGTGACTCTTCACATGTGCCAGTTTGATATAAATAAGAGGCTAGCACCTCACTTCTAAGACACAATTCACTTGCTCATTATCTTATGAGGCAAGCTGCAATTACAAGTTGGAGAGAGGAGAAGAAGGGTGGGACATCTCTTGAGGAGGACTTTCTGTATTGGTTTGAGTTATCTCTTGAACACATGGTATAAGCTATTTATGATAAGGAAGTTTTGCTAGGTTTTCTTCCCCTAGAGGGTTTCCTAGGATAAATGTTGTGTCTCTTGTGGATGTGTATTTCTCAGTGATCTTGTTCTTATGA
>JASDQU010032424.1:0-10839 GCA_032191745.1 Picea mariana | reverse complement strand
CAAAAGTCATGTGGGCCCCGTTTGGGTAAGTTAGTACATCAACTTCTTGGGGTCGTAACTTTTGCATACGATCTCCGTTTTAGGCGCATGATACCCCGTTGGAAAGGTATCGTTGAGGAGATTCATTTTGGGGGAAACAACTAAGAAAATACCATGTTGCTCCCCATTTTCCCAAAAACATCATTTAGGGCCTCAAAACGGCTCCGGAAGTTTCAGGACCCGAAAAACTGCTAAAAATAGTAAATTACCAAAATTGCCAAAAACCTGTTTTGAGCCAGTTGGAAAAGGTGGGTGGCCACCGATATCCACCTGGATCAATCCTCCCTCCTTAGAAAGAAATGGTCTCCATTGCATTGAGTTCCTCCATCAGATGAGGAAATTTCTATTGAATTTGGCCCCGGGTGAGCCCCTTGCCTTGGTGCAGGAGCTGCCCTGCTTTGACGACTCGATAAAGCTAGATCCTTTGTTGTCAAGTGACCTTGATCTGTGTGTCCACAATATGATCAATGGATGCCTATTGTATGTAGTCGGGGTTGAGCTCTGTTGGTGTCAGTTGTTCTGCTACTTCTAAGGTGTCTAATAATGGTGGGAAATAAGGGCGAAGGAGATCCATGTTGAACACTAGGTGAAGGCCAAGGAAAGGAGGAATGTTGAGTTCAAAAGAATTATCTCCCATGGCCTTGGTGATGGCATATGACCCATAATGGAGTGGGCGAAGCTTTCGATGGCGTCCTGTAAGGCGTTCTTTCTGCAAGTGCAACCAAACTTTGTCGCCCACCTGAAACTTATGTGGCACCCAATGTTGATCATGGCGCTTTTTGTACTTGTCATTGGACTTTTGTAGGATATCCTGAACCTGTTGGTGGATGTGATGGATCTACTCAATGAACCAAGTGGTTTTGTCAGCTTCAGTTGGAGCAGGATAGGATTTGGTCGAGGTGACCGCAAGGGGAAGTGCAACATCTATGGGACCCAATGGTTGGAATCCCAACCCCACCTGAAAGGGGTTGTGGTCGGTTAATCTATGTAGGGCTCGGTTGTATTTATGTTGGACATAGGGAAGGCTCTCATCCCATGTGTGAGGGTGCTTGGAATTATACATGCAAAGGATATGCACAATCATTCAATTTGCGACCTTGGTTTGGCCATCTATCTAGGGGTGGAAGGTCATGGATTTGGTGAGCTTGGTGTCCAACAGTGACCAAAGGCTCGACTAGAATTTGTTGAGAAATCAAATGTCTCGATCTAAGACAATGGTTTGTGGGATTCCAAAATGTACCTAGACTCATTCAAAGAAGAGCTTGGCAGTGGCCTCTATTGTGATGCTCTTCTTGCAGGCAATCAGAATCGCCATCTTAGAAAAGCGATCAACAACCACAAAAACACAGTCATTTCTCTGCTTGGTCGACAAGAAGCCCGACATGTAGTCCATTGAGATGGATTCCCATGGCCTGTCAGGAGTAGGAAGAGGGGTGTACAGGCCATGTTTCTTAGTGGTCGGTTTGGCAATCGTGCATGCAATGTAGGACTTGATATACTCGTTGACCTCCTGTCGAAGTTTCGGCCAGTAGAAATGTTTATGTAGCATCGCCACTGTCTTTTTGACATCGAAGTGTCCTTCCTCCTGACTATAGTGGGCTTCCCAGACCAGCTGCGCTCGCTCGCTTGATGGAACACAAATATGGCCCAGACGACACAACAACCCATCCTGAAGATGGAAATTATCGACAACTGCATTTGCACCCAACATTTGGTAGGTGGTGGTGAAGTCTGGGTCTGTTTCATAGAGTTGGGGCCATCCAGAGGTCTCATGGCTGCAAGAGTCTAGCATCGTGGTGAGTGTCACGACTGGCGATCTGCTGAGGAAATCAGCGACACGGTTGGTGCTTCATGTTGAGGTGGAATTGTTGCAAGTATGTGGACCACTTTTTATGGCGGTCATTCTGCAATTTTCCTTGTGTCTGCATGAATTGCAGTGGCTTATGATGAGTGTGAATGACCGTCTCCTTCCCAAGAATGTAATGTCTCCACTGGCGACAAGCTTGTACAATGGAGTACATTTATTTGTCGTAAGTAGGGTACTTACAGACAACATCTAATAGTCTCTCACTATGATAAGCCACGGGGTGGTCGTGCTGAGTGAGAACGGCACCCACAACATAGTCTGAAGCATATGTCTCGATCTCAAAGGGTTGTTGCAGGTCTAGTAGTGAAAGTACAGGGGTTGAGCACAAGCATTGCTTCAAATCATCGAACGCTTGTTGTTGGGACCGGCCCCACACAAATTTTGCCTTACCACCACCCTTGGTTATTTGGTTGAGGCCCCATGCAATATGGGAGAATCCCAACATGAGCCTGCGGTAGAAATTGGCAAAGCCCAAGAAGCTCTCAAGATCAATGAGTGTGGTTGGGGCTGGCCAGTCACTGATGACTTGGATCTTGGCTGGATCCACATGTACGCCATGTTGATCAAAGATATAGCCCAGGTAATGGACCCTGTCCATTTCGAAGGAGCATTTTTCCAAGTTGGCGTATAGCTTGTGCTGCTGCAGGGTGTGCAGAACCTGCTGAATATGCTACAAGTGTTAGGCCCAAGTCTTGTTGTAAATGAGAATGTCATCCAAATATACCACTATAAAAGTATTGGTGAATGGTCGCAGGATATCGTCCATCATCCTCATGAAAGTGGTTGGAGCATTTGTCAAACCAAACGGCATGACCAACCATTCAAAAAGGCCTTCCTTTGACTTGAAGGCGGTCCTCCATACATATGTCTGTTCTATTGGGACCTGGTGGTAGCCAGACTTTAGATCAATCTTACTAAATTATTTGGCCCCCGTGAGTTGATTAAGGAGGTCGTCGATTCGGAGAATCGGGTACCAATTTCTGACTGTGATTTTATTCAGAGCCCTGTAATCAATGCAAAGTCAACAGGTTCCATCTTTATTCTATACCAGCATGATTGGGCTCCCTCAAGGTGATGAGTTGGGACGGATGTGCCCCTTGTGGAGAAGTTCCTAGATCTGTCACTTGATCTCCTCATTCTCTAACAAAGAGCGGTGATAGACTGGCCCATTGGGAAGCGATGCATCAGGGGTCAAATCAATGGGGTACTTGACCTGGCAGTGCAGAGGTACCCCGGTAGGTGAGGAGAAGATATTTGAGTATTCTTACACGACCTTATCTACTTGCTTCTGCTGCGTGGAGAGGTCGACCGTAGAGACCCTGGATGTGGTTGTGATCTTTCGCTTATTCTAAGAGCGAATCACGAAGAAGACAAACTCCCCCATCTAAGAGATGACCTTCCTGCATTGCTTAGAAGAGATCAAGGAAATATCACTAGGTGGGACTACCTCGGGTATCCTGTACAATTTCCTGTTCAAAGTAATAATAACACTACGAGGCCTAGACTCATATACAACATGATGTTTCCATAAATAAGGTTGGCCCAAAAGAACATCACAAACTTTGAGAGGAGAAACATCACACAATACCTCGTATTTGAAGGGCTTGATGTCATACGACAGTCGGCATTGTTGGCTGACGCGGAGATCGCTTCCTTAGCGGAGCCATCCAATGGTGTAGGGTTTTGGGTGTGGCGTTGTCGGTAGGGCCAGCCGCTTGACGACCTCTACTCAGATGAGGTTCTTTTGGCTACCAATATCAATGATTAAGTGCAGTGGGGTGCCTTTTAGCCACAACTGTGAGTGGAAGAGGCGCTCTCCTTCTTCTGGCTCGTCTGGTTCACTAGGCTGGAGCTTGGTGGTAGCAACGGTGGAACTGGGTCCTGCGTCAATGATCCATCTTCCCCTTTCTGGTTCTGACTCAGATTCAGAACCCGCATCTGATTAAGAGGCTTTCACTTCGGCCACCAGCGACTGCTTTGAGCGGCAGTCAGCAGTGTTATGCCAAGGGTTCTTATGGAAGTTGCACCACTTCCCAGTGTCTTTCTTTGTCTCTCTGATGTCCTTCTTTTCTTGTGGCTTGGACTCGTTGTCCTGATATTGTCCATCTTTGCTCTATCCTTTGCTATGTGGGTTGGGGTTGCCCTTTCCTGGCTTTTGTTGTGAGGGGTTCCTAGGACCAAATTGTTGCGTCTTTTGTTTGAGCTTCTGCTCAATTTTGACAGGATACCAGTAGGCCGTGCCCAAGGATGAGATGTCCAGAAATTCCATTTCAGTCTGGATGTATCTATGCAAAGCACCATGATACTTGAGCACTAGATGTCGCTCTAAATATTTGATACCCAGCTTGGTGTGCAAGGTATGGAAGATATTTGTGAAATCTAGGACTGCTTGGTCTCTTTCTTGCCGCAATGTGGTCCATTTGGTATACAAGTTGTCATAACTTCCGACAGGGTAGTATTGTTCCTTAATAGCATCCCTGAAGGATTCCCAGGTTCCCGTGACTATAAATAATGAGGATTCCTCTGTTTCCTTTTGCTCACAGAAGTTTCCCACCAATATTTGACATGGAGAACGACTTTGAGGAGCGCAAAGTAATCTTTTCTCTATTTGAAAATTTATGGACAGAAAAACACCCTTCTATTAGATTCAACCACTTGTCTACAACATCTGCGTCTATCTGACCTTCAAATATAGGAATATCGAAGTTTATTTGTACCTTGAAGGGGGCAGTGCCTCCGCTCGAAGAAGATGCGTCGCCTGTTCATAGCCGTCGAAGGATTTGTGTGAAACTATCCATCATCTCGTTCCTCTGTTGCGTGAGGGCTTCCTGAAGCAACATTTTGAAAGGATCTCCTATCCTGTCATCTTTCTTTTCTCCTACCATGAGAGGTCACTTGGGCATGCGAGAGCTTTTCTCCTTAAGAGAAACAAGCTCGAGACCCAACTCTTTGTACTCTGACCTTGTTGGCGACATGCATTAAGACCGAGAAGGAACAGACCACTCTGATACCACTGATCTAGATTTTATGAGAAGAATGAAATGACTACAGATTATTAACAAGTGCTTAACACAAAATAATAGAGATACAATAAAACTGGTTTTCTATTCAATAAGGAAATAAGTTGAAACTGTCAAATGCAGCAGAAAACAAGCTTGTTGGATCGGTGGCGGCTTATCTCTGAGAAGAGATGTGACGGTTGCGCTCATTCGCAAGAAGATGATTACAATGATGCTCTGAAGGCATTTTTACAATAAACAGAAATGTCAAAAACCCTAGACATCCAAAAACCTAACCCTAGGAGATGAAGTGCCAAAAGTCATGTGGGCCCCGTTTGGGTAAGTTAGTACATCAACTTCTTGGAGTCGTAACTTTTGCATACGATCTTCGTTTTAGGCGCATGATAGCCCGTTGGAAAGGTATTGTTGAGGAGATTCATTTTGGCCACAACATTAAAGGAACACCCAAGTTGCTCCCCATTTTCCCAAAAAACATCATTTAGGGCCTCAAAACGGCTCTAGAAATTTCAGGACCCGAAAAACTGCTAAAAATAGTAAATTACCAAAATTGTCAGAAAAATATTTTGAGCCAGTTGGAAAAGGTGGGTGGCCACCGATATCCACCTGGATCAGATCTTCCAGGGTTTGCAGGTGAAGAAGTTTTGTTTGCAGGACAACTTACTCCACCATTTGAGTAAACCTCGCTTTCCTTCCTACAGGGAAGTGTATGTAACAGAAGAAGCTTTTGTTTCATTTGTACTTGGACATTTGGGAATTTTAATGTATTTACAGGGATGGAATTTGCCTCGAAGGAAAATATTTGTAGCCCATATTGTAAAGAAATGTGTGTTGTACTTTTGTAAGCCTATTATTGAAACGCCGAGGCTATACACACCACTTCCTATTTCCTCTTATCCTTGGGAAAGTTTTTCAGTGGATTTTGTAAGGGGATTACCCATGTCTAGTGTGAGTAATGTCTACTTAGGTGTAGCAATGGATAGGTTGTGTGACAAGCAGGCTGCTCTTTTGTTATCCCAGTATGTAAGGGTCCATTTTGGGTTGTCCACATTCATTATTCTGGTCGAGAGTCTCGATTGTTATGAGAATATTGGACAAATTTGTGGCCGCTTATGGACACCATGATGGGGAGGAGCATTGTTTTCCATCCACGGGTTGATAGATAGATAGAAGAGGTAAACAATACGGTGGTCCAGTTGCTTCAAGGATATTGCAGCCAGCATCCTAAGTCATGTGTTGATTAGTTACTGTATGTCCAGCCTATGTATAATCAAGTCATGTATTCTTTCACTCAAGATTCACCAGTAGAGACTTGTCTTGGGTATTTACCTAAGGTCCCTTTGGACTTGTTGTATGGAAAAGATGTCAGGGACAGAGATGCAGCCCACAAGTTCATTCAGAGGATTCAGCAAGTCAACCAAGCAATCAAGGAGCAGATGGAGGAATATGTCATCCTAGATCGAAGACTAAAAAATTCACGCAGAAATGACATTTCTTATCTTCGAGTACGCCTAAAGGGTACACAACCCAACAATGCATGGCAGATCAAGAAGCAAAGAGTGAGGTAGAAATCCCCTCAGTTACCTATTGATTGATGAAATCTTTTAGTGGTCCAAAAATCTCTCAGTGGGAAGGTGTGATCCAAAAAGGTTCCAGAGAAGGCTAAGAACGACTCACAGAGGCAACTCAGAATGCTCAGAATGGCTCCAGCAGACAGAGAAAGGGAAAAAAATCAAAGTTCCCAAAACTCAGTGAAAATGGCATGATTGTGAAGAGCGCATCACAAGCTTTCTAACAATGCAAACGACTCGTCAAACGAAGTTATAGATTCAAAGATATTTGTGGTCAAAGTTGCAGTCAAACAGGGCAAGTCAACAGGGGCCACATCATCATCTGTACTGCTGACATCAGCAGCTGACATGGAAGGATGATATCAACATGACAGTTGTTGATGTCAGCATGCCATGTGGCAGCACCAGAGGCTGCCATGTGTCACTCGCCAGTAGGTTTTTTGGGGCTCCATGTTGATCAGTAGAAAAGAGTGGCACCCCCAGATGATGCCACGTGGCACCACCCTAGAAGGCACCACGTGTCATGTACAGAGTTTACGTGGAGGTGACATCAACAGCCAAGTGGTCCAATCAACGAATGCCATGTGGCCCAATCGGAGGGCACCACGTGGCACCCCCGAAATGCCCAAGGAGGGCCCATGACCGAAAAATAAAATTATATATATATATATATATATATATATATATATATATAACAAGACCTCGCCAAATATGGCGGAGGTCCTCCCATATATGGCTACATCCTCCATGTCTAGAAGCTGCCAACCAAGTATAGCAGAGGTTACAACCAAAGAGCCAAAATGGGAGGCCTGCGGGTTTGACCTCAGGACCTCCCCCACGTACAATGCTTTAACTTTAGCGCCAATAACCAATTTGCCTAATAGACCCATTGGTAAATCCATCAACCTAGTTATTATTTAAGCCAGGTTTTTGCCCAGCCAGAGAGAGGGTGCGGACCGTATGATTGTGGGCATGGTTTACGAGGCAAAGGACTGTCATTATTCTAGGTTGCAGAGGGCACGGACACCGAGACATAATTCTTCTTGGTCATGGGAGTGCCAGAGTTGGATCAAGGTGTGGAGACAGTTATTTTTGGGTAATTCGACGCCACGAATTAAGTGGTGATGTCTATTTTATGATCTGAGCATTAATTATGCAGCTTGATTCCAGAATGAGGTATACTTATGTATTTTTCCAAATTATTTTGCTGAGTTAATGAAAGAGCCTACCCATTTGAGAGCAGGGCCCGAAGACGTAGTCCACCAGGGACGAACTCCGTTATCAAGTTTTTGTGTTCAGATCTGATGCTTATGTCTCTTCATTTTTTAGTTTTCCCTTCTTTAATGGTGCACTTTAATTTATGCTCATTTAATGCAATTCTTTATAAGTCACGATGAAAAGATATCATATCAACAAGAGAGGAGGAGAAGAGAAGGAGAAAACAAGACTAAGGTTTGCTCTTTAGTTAGATGAGACAGTTTCAGTTTTCATTCATTTCTAAGTTTATTCGAAAGCCTAATTCTCATGTTGACAGTAGAGTCTTATTGTAGACAACAAGGTTCAAGATTGAACCACACCTTTCATATGCTTGCTTTAGAGGTGTTGATCCATCCTTGATAGTCTGTGTATTCTTGTATGTTTGTGAATTAATTTTCATGGCTGATAAAGGATATCTTGCAAAGTCAAAATTGAAGCAGTTTGTGTCAAGATGATCCAGATTATTAATTTTAGTTTTACTTTATGTCAGATTCTTTTTGTATGGTGTTCATCAGGGATCTCTAAATCAAACTTTGGTCCATACCCTCGCAGGGGTTTTGTAAAGAGAAAAACACTTTTGGTATCTCAGAATGAAATAAAATTAGATTGTTGTTTTGTCTCATACATGTGTATTCATGACTTGGTTACTTTTCTCTTTTGATCTCTATGTTTACTTCATCACAAAATCTGTGCACATTCCAGTAGCTTTTTTGAATTTTATTTTATATTGCAACATATTTAGATTATAAAATCAACCCTAGTCCTTGTAAATCATACTTACAGATTGAGTGAATATTTTGAAGCTATAAACCCCGGGTGACATTCCCAACTATCTTGTCCTAGACAAGAAAATTCTGAAAATGATTGAGTAAGGTAATCCATACCTTTTCCTCAACAGTGCGCGCCACCTTAGCTCCACAATAGACCATAACAAGCATCAAAATTTTGTTGCGCAAGAGAAAGATAGTCCAATTTCCCAAAGAGGGCGAAAATTTCAACCTAGTCTTCTCTAATGAAAGAGGTATGATATAAATGAAATGATCCAAGCCTTTGTTTATACAAGTCTTCTAAAAAGTGTTTATCCACGTAATATTAAGGTAAACAACAAAACAGGGGGTGCACCCCCTTAATTTTTCCCCTTTACAAGTTTAATTTAATTTTTACACAAAGAAAACCCTGAAAGATGATGTCAAGCCCTAATTGGGTGACGTCTTGGCACATTTGGCAAGTAGTTGACCTTGGATAAGAGGTCGTTGGGACTCCAAAGGCCATATCTCCATGGTGTAAGGGATTCTCTCCATCAAGGCATGCCATCTCATCATCAATTCATCACCACCATTACTATCCCTAGCCCCACATCAAGATGTCAAACCATAGAAGAGTGGCGTAAGGCCTCCAAAGGAAAGTCGTTGAGCTGGAAAAGGTTGGGCGTCAACCTCCAAGGTGTCCTCTCTTGCCTCCAAAGGCAACGTCCATCATCTAACTACTCCCAAAGTGTGGGTCATGGCATCTGACCTGTGGGCTTCATGCCCCAATGAAGTCCCAAGCTCGGCTTGTTCCTTCAAATTGACCATCAAACAAGGTCTTGCAAAGACAAATGAATGTGCCCTCCAAGGGTCTCAAGTCAAATGCATCATAGCAAGTAAAACCACATCTAATACAAGAGCCACCTAAACATGTGCATCAAAACTAATTTATAAAATTAAACAAGTGCTCAAAGACCCTATGCAACTTGCCAAGTTTAGGTATGGGAGGGTTGTCAAGGTGACCTTTTGGGTGAGTCATTCCTTAATTCAAGGGGTGTTTCGTAGGTGGACCCTCTCTAAGTAATGTAAGGAAGATGGAATGGATGGCAGTAAGACCTTTAGGCATGGGGTTCATGACATATAAGGGTTTGTATTGTCTCGTTTATGGGTGCCTTTATAGAGGGTATGTTGCACTTTCGTTTTCAATGCATCATTTTTCCAAGCCCATTTATTGCCATAAATTTATTGAAGTCCAAAACAATTGGGTAACGTAAGACTTGAAAGAAGTATCGCAATGTCACTTCAAGCTAGAGGTACACTGAGTGCCATATGGATAAAATTCTAGACTAAGCTAATTATTGGTTTTATCTATAGTTAGAAGCTAGACTTTGTACAAATTCCAAATCATAATAATCCCACTAGAGGTTGAACATGCATCTATAGTAACATCCTCAAGCAAGTAAGGGAAAAGATTTCAAACATCACTTTCCTTCATTCACCATTTTCACATCAACTCTCGAATCTACCAACATTCTCTTCCATCTACTACCAAGATCATTAATGAGAGAGAGATTATATCCAGAGAAAACACAGGAATATCTATCTATAATCTCTATCTCGTATATCTAACAATGCATCACCATATCGAAACAATCAATAAACCACTATAAATAATAACATTGCTATTTTTATATTATTGCTATCGTTATTGGTCGGATCATTATTTGTAATTGTACCCTTTGTATCCTAGATATACCAAGGATATCTAGTTTTAGGGATCATCAAGTGTTATTGTAAACATAAGGTGTAAAGGAGGTTGGCCCCTTAAAGTGACATTCTTATTCATTCACTCTTTCGCTTGATTTAGGTGTGGCACTATTGAATTGAGTCTTTTTTATGCTTATTTGTCTATTCGGTCCATAACAAATGCCCATTAGGATTGGGCATCCTTGTAGTAAGGGAGACTGATTGGGACCTTTCTAATGTAGTAAGGAAGACTAATTGCATAGCATTCATAAGCCTTCAATGGAGTTGTAATGAATTCTCTTATCTGTTATAAGGAGTTGATGGCTTTGCATTAGGCAATGAACTATTGGTGAGCCTATATCTTAGGGAAGGAGACAATTGTCCACACCGACCACAAGCCATTAATTATAGTTCTTATCGAGTAAGATGAAGCTACAACAGGCTGCGAGGCATGTGGATGTCGTATTTGCAACAGTTCAATCTTGTAATCAAGTACAAGAAGGTGGTCAACAACACGATAGTAGATTTTGTATTGAGATCGCATCGAGCAATGATCCCTCTCATGGACCATGCAGTTGCAACCTTTTCCTCAGGAA
>JASDQU010032422.1:6387-17384 GCA_032191745.1 Picea mariana | reverse complement strand
CAAATGAGTAGCCTATACACAAACTTCATCTAGATTCGAAGGATTAAACATGAGTATAGTATGTCTCAAATAACTATGTAAAGCTCCAATATATTTGAGCAAAGTTTCCTGAGAAGACAAATCTACTCCCAAAACCAAAGCTCTTCTCCTAAATTCTTGAGTAAAGCTTTGCACACTCTGTCCTTTAGCTTGTCTAAAAATTTTCCATTCCATAGTTGCCTTTTGTTTATATGCCAATGGATAAAATTGTTTTTTAATTGTGATAATGAAATCATTCCAAGAAATCAAAATTTTACCATGCTTTTTCATATCCTCCTGAGTCTTGGATTCCCACCAAATAATTGTTTCACTATCCAATCTTAATGAAGCAAGCTGAACTTTGGTTTCATCATCTTGAATTTTTTGTATTCTACAATATACTTCAATTTGACATATCCAATTATCTAACTTCTCAGCATTAACTTCTCCATTGTATATTGGCAATTCAAATTTTATATCAAGCTTTAATGAAGGAATTTGCGAAGGAGTTTTACCATGTCCCTTTGGAGAATTCGGAAGAGGTCTTGAACTGGTAGAAGAAGAAGAAGAAGATGATGATGATGGAGGAGAGGGTGGTGGAGAAGCACCATTCCCTCCATTTCCATCTGGAGTTTTGTCACCACTGCTTCCCTTATGCCTTGAAGGGTTGGAGCCTTCACCTTGCGACAATATGTTCCTTTCCATCAAGATCTTCATCATCTCTCTCATCTTCATGACAACCTTTCTGAGATCTTCATCTTCTGCAGGAACACGTTCATGACTTTCTTCATGAGCCATACTTGGTGAATGCCTCCCTGAAACTTGTGGTGATGGTATATGCTTCCTCCTTGTCGGATGAGAACTTGGCTCCACAAGTTGACCTTCTCCTCTTGTGAGTTTCAAACTTGTGAGCATCAGAAACAAAACGCTTGCAAAAAAATCAAGTCTTCAAAAACCAGTGCTCTGATACCAACTTGATCTAAAGATGAAGAAGACTTGAAAATCTTGAAATTATTGCAAGTAAAATGTTATGTGTTATAAGCAACTGGATCAACTTTGCAACACATAAATTAAAGGATTACTTCATGCAAAATACACATAGACAACAACATAATCAATGAACATAAGCACATAAAACACAACAATTGATAAAGGAGTTCACCCCTCTCTTGGGCTACATCTCCTGGTCTAGCTTCCAATGGATCATTATTATTAATTGCTCAAAGTGATAAAAAACATGCCTTACAATGCTCAAATTGACCAACCGACTGCTCCAATGGCTTCAGAGCGTCCAAAAACCCCTAGCTGGGCTTTTTTGGCACCTCAATCGGTCGAAAAATGAAGAAGTTAGGCCTCCTGGAAGTCCCCCCTTCAAGCTTGCTATCTATGCATCTACAAAACACACCCTTGTATGTTGAACCTAGCACACAAGCAATATATAGCGTAAAAACCCAGCACGGGGTGCAACTGCGCCAACGATGCAAACTGTAGGATGGTTATGGGTGCGCCAGCCCCTAACCACCTAGCACCTGGGCACGTGGGGGTCATATGACCATGCGCTATGGCAAATAGGGCCAAACGGTTGAAACCATGCCAACCGTGCTAACTCCCCATGCTCCGGTCATGGGCACATGGCACAATTCAAAGAACCACGGGCTAGGTTTAAAACCCCGTGCTCGCACCAACTGTCAGATTATATAATATATGGCATGGTCATATATAAAATCAAATGACCGCGGGCTGACTGTTGGGTTATATAATACATGGTATGGTCATATATACAATCAAACGACCGTGGGCCGGGGCTAAGCCCCAGCCCGACCCCCCGCCAACGGTTACATACTTTAAATTCAAATACATTAGAACTCATATATATATTAAGTCACAACCAGTGGTCCATTGGTCGGACGGTCTTTGTGAAGGCGGTATGTGGGGGGGGAGGTCCGGGGGTCGAACCCCACGGACTCCAATAATTTTACATAACAAACCAAAAGCCAATAAAGGGGTGCCACGTGGTAGCCCATGATTGGGCCACATGGTGCCCAATCACTTGACCAAACAATGCCACGTGTCGAGATATCATTCACCCTCAACTGCCAATCAAAATATGCCACATCATCACATGCCACATCATCGTATGTTCGTACGACCCTACCACGTCATCCTGTACGGACTGTACAATCAACATCTTTTTTTGCCTGTTTGACATTTCGAACAGATTGCAATATCTCTCGCTCCCGATGTCTGTTTGAGACGAAACAAATTGCGTTGGGTTCGCAACGACGAGGCCTACACTCTCGTCTATTTTGAAGTGATTCCAAGCACTTTGAATTTTTGAGCAAAATTTGATCCCCTGATCAGATAGACGCAGATGCCGTAGACAAATGGTTGAATCTAATAGAAGGGTATTTCTCTGTCCATAACTTTTTGAATAGAGAAAATATTACTTTTTCACTCCTCAAAGCTGTTCCCCATGTCAAAGATTGGTGGGAAACTTTTAGTGAGCAAAAAGAAACAGAGGAACCTTCATTATTTACAATCACGACCACCTGGGAATCCTTCAGGGATGCTATTAAGGAAAAATACTACCCTGTCGGAAGTTATGACAACTTGTATACCAAATGGACCACACTACGACAAGAAAGAGACCAAGCATTGCTAGATTTCACAAATGTCTTCCATACCTTGCACACCAAGTTGGGTGTCAAAGATTCAGAGAGACATTTGGTGCTCAAGTATCGCGGTGCTTTGCATAGATATATACAAACCGAAATGGAATTTCTGGACATCTCATCCTTGGGCGTGGCCTACCGATATGCCGTCAAAATCGAGCAAAAGCTCAAACAAAATACGCGACAATTTGGGTTGGGGAACCCCTCACAACAAAAGCCAGGAAAGGGCAATCCCAACCCACAGAACAAAGGACAGAGCAAAGATGAACAGTNTGGGCGTGGCCTACCGATATGCCGTCAAAATCGAGCAGAAGCTCAAACAAAATACGCGACAATTTGGGTTGGGGAACCCCTCACAACAAAAGCCAGGAAAGGGCAATCCCAACCCACAGAACAAAGGACAGAGCAAAGATGAACAGTATTAGGAAAACTAGTCCAAGCCGCAAGAAAAGAAGGACACCGAAAAGACAAAGAAAGATACTGGGAAGTGGTGTGACTTCCATAAGAGCCCTTGTCATAACACTGCTGACTGTTGCTCAAAGTAGACGTTGGTGGCTGAAGTGAAAGTCTCTGAATCAAATGCAGATTCTAACTCTGAGTCAGAACTAGAAAGGGGAATATGGATCATTGATGCGGAATCCAGTGCCACCATTGCTACCACCAAGCTCCAGCATGGTGAACCAGATGAGCCAGAAGAAGGAGATCACCTCTTCCATTCCTAGATGTCGGTAAAAGGCACCCCACATCACTTCATTGTTGATAGTGGTAGCCAGAAGAACTTCATCTCAGCAGAGGTCATCAAGCGGCTGGCCTTGCTGACAACACTACACCCACAACCCTACACCATTAGATGGCTCCGCCAAGGAAGCGATCTCCACGTCAGCCAACAGTGTCAACTGTTGTACGACATCAAGCCCTTCAAAGATGAGGTATTGTGTGATGTTGCTCCTCTCAAAATTTGTGATGTTCTTTTGGGCTAACCTTATTTATGGAAACGTTATGCTATATATGAGTCTAGGCCTCGTAGTGTTATTACTACTTTGAACAGGAAATTGTACAGGATACCTGAGGCTGTCCCACCTAGTGTTATTTCCTTGATCTCTGCTAAGCAATGCAGGAAGGTCATCTCTCAGACGGGGAAGTTTGTCTTCTTCATGATCCACTCTCAGAATGAGAGAAAAATCACAGCCACATCTAGGGTCTCTGCGGCCAACCTCTCCACACAACAGAAGAAAGTAGATAAGGTCATGGAAGAATACTCGGATACCTTCTCCTCGCATACCGGGGTACCTCTACATTGCCAGGTCAAGCACCCCATCGATATGACCCCCGGTGCACTGCTTCCCAATGGGACAGTCTATCGTCACTCTCTGTTAGAGAATGAGGAGATCAAGTGATAGATCCAAGAATTGCAACACAAGGGGCACATCCATCCTAGCTCATCACCTTGCGGGAGCCCAATCATGTTGGTACAGAAGAAAGATGGAACCTGACGACTTTGCATTGATTATCGGGCTCTGAATAAAATCACAGTCAGAAACCGATACCCAATTCCCTGAATCGACGACCNCAAGGGGCACATCCATCCTAGCTCATCACCTTGCGGGAGCCCAATCATGTTGGTACAGAAGAAAGATGGAACCTGACGAATTTGCATTGATTATCGGGCTCTGAATAAAATCACAGTCAGAAACCGATACCCAATTCCCTGAATTGACGACCTCCTTGATCAACTCATGGGGGCCAAATACTTCAGTAAGATTGATCTGAAGTCTGGATGCCACCAGGTCCCGATAGAATAGACAGATGTATGGAAGACTACCTTCAAGTCAAAGGAAGGCCTTTTTGAATGGTTGGTCATGCCCTTTGGTCTGACAAACGCTCCAGCCACTTTCATGAGGATGATGGATGATATCCTGCGACCATTCACCAATACTTTTGTAGTGGTGTATCTTGATGACATTCTCATTTACAACAAGACTTGGGCCGAACACTTGCAGCATATTTAGCAGGTTCTGCACACCCTGCGACAACACAAGCTATATGCCAACTTGGAAAAATGCTCCTTCGGCATGGACAGGGTCCATTACCTAGGCTACATCATTTATCAACATGGCGTACATGTGGATCCATCCAAGATCCAAGTCATCCGTGACTGGCCAGCCCCAACCACACTCACAGAGCTTCGGAGCTTCTTGGGCCTTGCCAATTTCTACCGCAGGTTTGTGTTGGGATTCTCCCATATTGCATAGGTCCTCAGCCAAATAACCAGGGGTGGTGGTAAGGAAAAATTTGTATGGGCCTAGCCCCAACAACAAGCATTCAATGATTTGAAGCAACGCTTGTGCTCAGCCCCAGTACTTTCACTACCAGACTTGCAGCAGCCCTTTGAGATTGAGACTAATGCTTCATACTATGCTGTGGGTTTCGTTCTCATGTAGCACGACCACCCTGTGGCCTATCATAGTGTGACACTATCAGATGTTGTCCGTAAGTACCCTACTTATGACAAAGAAATGTACTCCATTGTGAAAGCCTGTCGCCAGTGGAGACATTACATTCTTCAGAGGGAGACAGTCATCCACACTGATCATAAGCCACTGTAGTTCATGCAAACACAAGGAAAATTGCAGAATGACTACCATCAAAAGTGGTCCACATACTTGCTGCAATTCCACCTCAACATCAAGTATAAAACAGGAAGCACCAACCGTGTCGCTGATTGCCTCAGCAGACCACCAGTCGTGGCACTCACCACAGTGCTAGACTCCTACGGCCATGAGACCTATCGATGGCCCCAACTCTATGAGATAGACCCGAACTTCGCCACCACCTACCAAATGTTGGGTGCAAAGGCAATTGTCGATAATTTCCATCTTCAGGATGGGTTGTTGTGTCGTCTGGGCCATATATGTGTTCCCTCAAGTGAGCGAGTGAAGATGATCTAGGAAGCCCACTATAGCTAGGTGGCAAGACACTTCGGCATCGAAAATAGAGTGGTGATGCTACAAAAACAATTCTACTAGTTGAAACTTCGACAGGAGGTCAACAAGTATATTAGGTCTTGCACTGCTTGCGCTATTGCTAAACCAACCACTAAGAAACATGGCCTGTACACCCCTCTTCCTACTCCTGACAGACCATGGGAATCCATCTCAATGGACTACATGTCGGGACTCCCATCCATCAAGCGGGGAAATGACTATGTTTTTGTGGTTGTCGATCGCTTTTCTAAGATGGTGATTCTGGTTGCTTGCAAGAAGAGCATCACAGTAGAAGCCACTGCCAAGCTCTTCTTTGAACGAGTCTGGGTACATTTTGGAATCCCACAAACCATTTTCTCAGATCAGGACAGTCGATTTCTCAGCACATTTTGGTTGAGCCTATGGTCACTACTGGACACCAAGCTCACCAAATCCACGACCTTCCACCCCCAGATAGATGGCCAAATCGAGGTCGTAAATTGAATGATCGTGCATATTCTGTGCATGTATAATTCCAAGTACCCTCGCACATGGGATGAGAGTCTTCCCTATGTCCATCATAGCTACAACTGAGCCCTGCATAGCTCAACCAACCACAGCCCCTTTCAGGTGGGGTTGGGATTCGAACCATTGGGTCCCATAGATGTTGCACTTCCCCTTGCGGTCACCTCGATCGAATCCTCTCCTACTCCAACTGAGGCTGACAAAGCCACCCGATTCATTGAGAGGATCCAGCACATCTACCAACAGGTTCAGGATATCCTATAGAAGTCTAATGACAAGTACAAACAGTGCCATGATCAACATCGGGTTCCACATAAGTTTCAAGTGGGTGACAAAGTTTGGTTGCACTTGCAGAAAGAACGCCTTATAGGACCCCATCGAAAGATTTTCCCACTCCGATATGGGCCATACACCATCACCAAGGCTATGGGGGATAATTCTTTTGTGCTCAACATTCCTCCTTTCCATGGCCTGCACCCAGTGTTCAATGTGGACCTCCTTCGGCCTTATTTCCCACCATTATTGGACACCTCAAACGTAGAAGAACAACTGACACCAACAAAGCTCAACCCTGACTGCATACAATAGGCATCCAGTGATCAGATTGTGGACACATAGATCAAAGGCACTCGACAACAAAGGATCCAGCTTTATCGAGTCATCAAAGCAGGGCAGCTCCTGCACCAAGGCAAGTGGCTCACCTGAGGCCAAATTTAGTAGAAATTTCCTCATATGATAAGGGAACTCAATGCAATGGAGACCATTGCTTCCTAAGGATGGAGGATTGATCCAGGTGGATATCGGTGGGCATCTACCTTTCCCAGATGGCTCAAAACAGCTTTCTAGCAATTTTGATAATTTACTATTTTTAGCAGTTTTTCAGGTCCTGAACTTCCGGAGCCGTTTTGAGGCCCTAAACGACTTTTTTTGGGGTATGTTGCGATTGAAAAATTTCATCATGAAATTTTGTGCAACTGTTGTAGTCCTCGGATAGATATTTCCAATGAGCTATCATATTCCTAAAATGGAGATCGTATGCAAAAGTTATGACCCCGGGAAGTTGATGTATTGACTTACCCAAACATGGCCCACATGACTTTTGGTGCTTCATCTCCTAGGGTTAGGTTTTTGGATGTTTAGGGTTTTTGAAACTCTTGTTTATTGTAAAAAGGCCTTGAGAGATTCTTTGTAATCATCTTCTTGTGAATGAGCGCAGACGTCACATCTCTTCTCAGAGATAAACCGCCACCATTCCAGCAAGATTGCTTTCTGCTGCATTTTACAGTTTCAGCTTATTTCCTTATTGAATAGAAAACCAGCTTTACTATATCTCTGTTATTCTGTGTTAAGCATTTGGTAATAATCTGTAGTCATTTTGTTCTGCTCATAAAATCTGGATCAGTGATGCAAAGTTAAAATATGATTTTTATAAGATTGTTAAAACATATGATGAGATGTTTCAGGAGCCCAAAGGATTACCTCCTAAAAGAGGTATCCAACATGAGATTCAATTGCAACAATATTGTCCTCTTTAAAACATTGGCATGTACACGATGTCAATCATGGAGATTGTTAAAATCAAATAACAAATCCAAGAGTTTCTTGACAAAGGGGTCACCAATTGTTTTAGTAACAAATAAACATGGTACATGGCACATGTGTGTAGATTTCAGAGCCTTGAACATGATTATAGTAAAGAATCATTAGACTCTCCCTTGAATTGATGATTTCCTTGATCGATGGAAAGATGCTAAGTATTTAACTAAGTTGGACTTGCGAGGTGGTTATCATCATATTAGGATTGCTGAAGGAGACACATGGAAGACAACTTTCAAAACAAATCAAGGTTTGTATGAATGGATCGTTATGCCATTTAGGATTTGTAATGCTCCTGCAACATTCATGAGAGTTATGAATGATGTTTTAAGGCCTTTTCTTGATGATATTCTAATTGTCTACTTGGATGACATATTTATATTTAGAAAATCTCATGAAGAACATGTCAGGCATGTGAAACAAGTCTTAGATGTCTTGAAGAAAGAAAGTTTGTTTTTAAATATGTCTAAATGTGAGTTTGGAAAGACCTCATTAGTTTACTTGGGAAATATTGTTGGAGGCGGGAAATTGAAGATAGATCCCTCAAAAGTCAAATTAGATTGACCCAAGCCCAACAATGTAACATAGGTTAGAAGATTTTTGGGAGCAACCCAATATTGGAGAAAGTTTATTTCTAATTTTTGTTCAATTGCAGGTCTATTACAGGTCGTGACAAACATTAAGTAGGTTTTCCAATGGGGAGGCAAGGAACAAAAATCTTTTGATGCATTGAAGGAGAGAATCAATTTAGATCCAGTTCTTGCACTTCTTTATTTAAGGCAGCCATTTGAGATACAAACAAATGCAAGTAACTATGCCATGGGAGAATTCTTGTTGCAACATGGTAAGCCCATATGTTTTCATTATGAAACTTTTAATGGTGCAATAGTTAATTATCATACATATGACAAGGAATTGTATGCATTGGTGAAAAGTGTGAAAAAGTGGAAAAATTATTTGTTGGGAAAAGAAACTATTATTCACACTGATCATCAACCTTTGCAATACTTGCAATCACAAACTAAGCTACAACAAACAAGGCATTTCATATGGATGGGATTCTTGCAGCAATTCCACTTGGTGATAAGGTATAAGAAAGGAATTTATAACAAGGTTGTTGATATGCTTTCTAGGCCTATTATTAGTGCTTCAGTTATTATTAAGCATAATTTTATCATGCATGTGAGCTATGTTGAATAGTATGCTTTATATGTTGATTTTAAAGATGTATATGCAACTTTGTGTCAAGCTTACCAAGTAGAGGAATTGGATTACCATGTGCATGATAAAATTTTGTATCATCTTGGAAAACTATGTATTCCATAGGGTGAAAGAGTCAACAACATAAGGGAAGCACATTCTTCTCTTATTATTGTCCATTTCAATGTAAGAAAGACATTGGAAAATTTACAAAGGTATTGCCATTGGCCTAAAATGAATGAAAGTATATCACGATATGTAAGAGGATGTTCTTTATTGTTAAAAGTAAGCCTAGACACATAAATTTAGGATTGTATACTCCACTTCCAGTTCCTTCCTGTCCGTGGGAAAGGATTTCCATGGACTTCGTAGGAGGATTACCTTTGTCTAAAAAGAATCATGATTATCTTTATGTTGTGGTTGATCATTTCAAAAAAACGTGTATTTTAATGCCTTGTAAGAAGTAGGTTACAACTGAACAAACTGCACAAATGTTCTTCCAACATGTATGGGTACATTTTAGGTTTCCCAAATCCATTATTTCTGATCGATATTCTCGATTTCTTGGGAACTTTTGGTCAAGCTTATGGGCACTGATGGAAACCAAGTTGAAAAAGAGCACAACATTCCATCCACAAACTGATGGTTAGAAAAAAGTGGTGAATAGAACATCAATACATATTCTTGATGGTTATTGCAGAAAGCATCCTAAGCTTTGGGATGAGAACCTACACTACATTCAGTATGCTTATGATCAGGCTAAGAATTCATCGACTCAAACATCTCCATTTGAGGCATGTTTCAATTACTTGCCAAAATCTCCTTTAGATTTTATCTTTGGGAAGGATGTTGCTATTGATGGTCATTATGACATTGTTAGAGAAAAGAAAGTCATTGAAAAAATTCAATTGGTGCATCAAATGGTACAAGAACAATTGGAAAAGAGCCAAGCCAAGTACAAGACAAGACATAACAAGCATCGTGTTGATTATAGTTTCCAAGTTGGAGATGAATTTTGGATTTACATTAGCAAAGAGAGGCTTAAAGGAGAAGGTAAAAAGATGAAACCAATCATATATGGACCTTTTAAGATTCTTGAAAAAATTGGTAACAATGCCTTCCATTTGGATTTTCCTCCTTATATGCAAATGTATGCATTGTTAATGTTGAGAATTTGAGATTGTATGATCCTCCTTTGATTGATGATCAAGGAGAGCATGTTCACATTCCTTCAATAAATGACTTCTCGCCAGAATATATTTCAGAATTGCAATAGGATAGCATCCTTGACAAAAATACAAGAACTTCAAAACAAGGGAATGTGGAGTACCTTCGTGTTGGTCTCAAAGGTACAAATCCAAGAAAAGATAAATGGATTGAGGTTGCAAGGGTGAGGGAACTGTAACCTCATCTACGGGTTGACTGAAAATATTCTTTTGGAGGTCCAAAAGCTTCCCAATAGGGAAGAGTGATCTAGGGGATCAAAAAAATGCTCAAAAATAAAAGTGTTTGAAATTGCTAAAAAATTATTTCAATGCGTAGATATTGTCCTCACGATCCCAAAAAAACTTGAACGAGCTCAAACAGAGTCTGTATGGAAATGTTATGGTGTTCTGTCCATTTTCCCAAACAGGAAAAATTTCACTAACTGTGCAGTCCATACAGTTCGTACAGTATGATGTGGAAGCTGATTGTATAGTTTGTACATCCATATAGATGACATGGCAAGGACGTGTGGCAGGCTTATTGGGATGATGAATGGCAAGTGATTGGGAATTTGGGTGTTGAGTTGGACCAATGCAAAGGTGCCACGTGGCCCAATCGGGGGCTGAAACGTAGCACCCCACCAACCATTAAAATTTTGGGTCAAACTCCACTAGGTTCAATTGCATGACCTTCGAGCCAAGTGGACTAGTGTGGGTGGTTCTACCAATCCGCCTATGGGGTGTTCCTTACCCCCTTATGGCACAATTTCTATTTAAGTTTGAAAGTACAGTTCATTTGGTGGAAAAAGGGTGAGGGA
>JASDQU010032421.1:6020-22144 GCA_032191745.1 Picea mariana | reverse complement strand
ATATGTATAATATTATACCTTTTCATTTATTTTTTTCAATGTGCATACTGTTCATATATATAAAAAAAATGTGTGTTTGGCTTGCAGGTTAGGCAGAGGTGGAGCTGGAACTTGGATTTTCATCTAATTAAAGGGTTTCAGGGTTGTTTAAATTTCTGAGTGGGTACAATTCCATTCCTAAGTTGGTTAGGCGGGTAGGTAGGCCCTTAAGGCTCCAATGCTTCAAACTGAAGCTCTGATACCATGTGTAGTGACCTCAATTAATTAAGCCTAAAAAATTCATAAAATTAAACATAGAATTTCTTTCAATGCATAAATAATTCATTAATCATCATATAAGCATATAATATTCAGCAGAAATTAAATTTATCCACAACATGAAAATAAATTACATAATCATCACATAAATCAGCAAATTCAAAAATAAAAATACCTCTGCCTGATGCTAAAATTCCTGCTTATCTGGTTGTCCTCCCTACTGCTCTGTCCAATCTCTATTTGATGCTCTGACCAAACCCTGCCCAAAACCGACTAACCACCCAGCTAGCTAGGAGTAGCCTATCCGGCTCCCTAGCTCCAGGATTCCTTGAGGATTCCTGGCCCCCGAGCCCAAAACTCCCAGCAACCTGGTGCCCCCTGCAACAGTATAGCCAACCTCCAAAACCCAACTCCCAAAACCAGAAAATATCCCCGCATCAGGAAATACAGTCCCCCCCCAAAATAATGCTTCCTCCCCAAATTTTCATAATCCTCCTTTCCGAAGGCCTCTGCCCAGTCATATCTCCCCCCATTCACCGACTCCCTACCCTCCATTAATTCCACCCACCTTATCCCTCCACTTATTACCCTATCCTTCCCTTTATTACCTTATCCCCTATCATACATAAAATCTTATAATAAATAAATTAAAGTCCATTTACTACCTTATCCCCTGTCATACATAAACTTTCATAATGATTAAATTAAAGTTATTAAGTCCTTTAATTCTTTACCTAAATCATTAAATGTGTTAAGTAATCAATTAATTAATTAATCGACATTTATTAAACAATAAATAAATAATATTATTAATAGTTAATCATTACTTAACTAATACACATTAAGATAATTAATTATTTAATTAACTATACTTAATAAACCCTATGTAACTATTTAACTAGGGTTGTTACAAATGTATAGAAGTCATTGTAATCATAGTTTGGGTTCTCCATCGGAAATCAATTCAAAAACGAGGAGCATAAGGCTGGGATTACTCTAAGTTATTTGATCATAAAACGTTGAGCTCATCAAGACAATTTGCGGCAAGATAAAATTGAAATATATGGATAGTGTTATGTCGATTAAACATAAACTTTAAAATAGTAGAAGTACATTACTAAAGGCACGAGAACAATATTTAAATTATCATTCAATACAAATATACACATGTGTACCGTAGCCAAATGTGAAATCTCCGAAGTCGTTGTCCCGCAAGCGCTCCGTCCATCTCCCGCTTGCCAACCGATGTGACCTCACCGGTACCTCCCAGCCAACACTAGGGGTACTCTTCTTCCCCCCGAGACACAAAGGAGCCATGCACATAATACCATAGAATCATAGCACCCAACTCACCTCACAAGGTCGAGCTACCACTCATTACCCAAGTTGGGTATTCCAACTCCCACAAGAGAAAGTTCAGTCAAGATAAAATTTCAGCAGTGTAACGTTACGCAAAAAGATGAGATCCATACTCCTCCTCCTCCATCCTTTTTATAGATTTTTCAAGTAATTAGTTTCTCAAAATCTCATTAATTTCTTTTTCATTAATTTAATTAGGAAAAACCTCCCTTGTACACATGTCGCCCATCCCTTAGTTGCACCTGAAAATCAATTTTATTAATTAATTAAATATTCATATTTCCCTCACCCACCTAAAAGCGTTCCTAATAAAGCTCCTTGGTGTCCCAATATTCCCTTACAATTCTTAAATTAATTGTGCCTTACTTAATTCCTAGTTGAGTTCATAAATAGAAAGTCCCAAAGGCTAGATTCCTTACATTCAACTTTTTCTTTAAGTTTCCCCTTTTCTTTAAGTTTCCCTTTTTCTTTAATTTTCCTTTTTCTTTTAATTTTCCCCCTTTTTCCTTTTTAACTAAAAAAAATCAATTTCGCAAGTGTAGATAAAAACAACCATTTGTGGAATAGATCATTAATATGTCGACGAAACCCTATAGCTCTGCAACAGTAAAGATTTTGATGAGCACCCTGACACCAGAGCTCTGCCACTAAAGTCCAATCTCAGAAGGTGAAGACCCCACGAGGGCACTGCGTATCCAAAATGATTTTGGAAGAGGGGGGGAAACCCCCCTCGTACAGCGATATCACTTCCAATGACAGAAACAGTCTCTGTGCCAAGCAACCTACATTCGAGCCACCAGTGCACTTACAGGATCAGCTTTTCATCCAAGAACAAGGACTCAGAAAAGAAATGGAAGTAGAACCCAGTACGTCTCATCCAAAAGCTTCCAAAGGATGGGAACAAGGTAAGTGTATACCACAAATGGACAAACCCCCACACTATCACATCAAATCAACATGGGTAGGGGAGCACACTCAGTTTATGATGGATCATGCCTTGATTGGCAAATTTTTGGGCCTATGGCCGATAGAACATGATCTCACACGCTGGATCAAGGACTGGTGGAACCCCAAAGGCTATTATGAAGTCCAGCTCAGTTCCAAGGGTTTCTTCACAATAATCATGTACAACCTCAAAGAGAAGGACAAAATCTTCGACAATGGACCTTACTTCTATAACTCGGCAGGACTGTTTTTGCAATTTTGGATAGACAGATTCAGCTTGGAGAAGGAGGACTTTACAAGAGCCCCAGTGTGGATTCGTCTGTACTCATTGCCCCAGGAATTATGGCTGGAAGAAATACTCATGGGCATTGGAAACACAATGGGACGATACATAAAAGATTCGGAGGCTACAAATATGAGAAAGTACACCTCATATGCCCGCATCTGCATCTATATGGACATCTCAAAGGCCCTGCCAGGATCTATCACGCTAGAATATCAAGATGATGACTGGAACCAAGCAATTGATTACGAACACATCCCCTTTCACTAAAGGAAGTGCCACGAGCACAACCACCTATTCAGAGACTGCCCTCTGAATGCTACAAGCACCAAATCTAATGAGGGAAAGCAAAAGGATAGCTTCACCAATGTCACAGGCAGGAGGAAAAATCCACCAAGAAAACAGAACCAGAGCATGACTCCAAAGATCTCAACCAAAAACTCCTATGAAGTTTTGAATCATCTGCCAGAAGAGGAGGAAATACAGAACCCCCATCAAGAAAAAACACAGGCGAAGGGAAAAAGCACCGAAGCACCAAACACAACCCAATCAAAAGAAACAACCCATGCAACACAAACAGGTATAGACGGAGATACCACCATGCTAATGGATGAAACAAATCTGGCAGACATAGATCTAGAAAAGATGGAGGAAGCTCTTAACCAAAAAGACCTACAACATATCATGGTAGATCAGCTCCGCAAAGTTCATAAAGTGTTCACGAACTCCACAGTGATATCTACAGCCAGATTGGGTATTATTGCAGATCTAGGAACAGAACCCAAGAGAGTAACCAAGGAAAACAAAAGAAGGGGGCGTAAAATAGCCCATCAACTTATCAAAGAGGCAGGACACCTGATGATCAACTCAGGCCAAATACATAGGTTACCGGAGGGATACCTCCACCCCCCCCCCNGACAATTACTTGGAATATCAAAGGGCTCAATGGTAGATCCAAGCAAAGGATCCTACGAGACTGTATTAAAGCTGAAAACCCAGATGTCCTACTTCTGCAAGAAACTAAGTGTGCAGGGTAGGAAGCTGAAAATATTTCCGACAAAGCTGGAGAGGCTGCGATTTCTTTCACCAATACTAAGTGGGAGCCTCCGGAGGCTTGGCCATTCTCTGGAATCCACACACTGTTACTCTGCAACAACCCTTCTCCACGATAGGCACACTAACGGATTACTTCATGGTAACAGGATCTACTAAGGAAGGAGACATCATAAATGTCTATGGCCCGCAGACTGCCCAAGAAAAGGAGAGCTTCATACAAATACTACAGCATGTCAAAATTCTATTACATGCGCCCCACTAGATCGTTGGCGGCGACCTCAATATGATCCTGACGCTGGAAGAGAAAACTGGAGGAGCAAAACGGTTGGAGCAGGATAGCGGTAAGTTCAAAACCCTAATAGAGCAACTAAATATGGTTGATATGAAAACCCGAAATGGAATCTTTACCTGATCCAATCGAAGAACAGGACACCATCATGTAGCCTGTAGATTAGATTGCTTTCTAGTAGCTGAAGCCCTTCTTGAGGGCGATTCAGCAATGGAAGCAAACATAATGCCAAAATCAGGGTCGGACCACTAGCCTATTGTCTTCTGCCTGGACCCTAGTATCACCCCTAGACCCAAACCCTTCCGCTTTGAAAAGTTCCAGTTCTCCCACCCAAACTTCCACCAACTAGCTCACACCTGGTGGGCCCAGGCGGAAATAGATCATGGTACTCACATGTATAAATTCCAGCAGCACCTCAAGAACTTCAAGCAACAAATGAAGAGCTAGAACAAATCCACTTTTGGAAATATCTTCCAAAGGCAGAAGGAGATCGAGTGCAAACTCAAATACCTGCAACAAACCTTCATTTCAGGAAGCAGAACTCTAGACCTAGTGAAGGAAGAGGAGAAACTACGAGCAGAAATGGAGGTACGTAGAGAGCAAGAAGAAATCCTTTGGAGGCAAAAATCCAGAGTTCAATGGCTTAAGGAGGGGGAGCGAAACGCAAAATTCTTTCACAGAGCAATGACACACCGAAGATACATCAATCATATTACTCAATTGGAGGATGCTCAAGGCATCCCCATAAGAGATCATGACCAAATAGCAGAGGAACTCAACTCTTATTACAAAGATCTCCTTACAGAGACCAATGTGAATAGGGAAGATGCAATCCAGAAAATAACCAAGCATATACCCCCGCTGGTTACCCATGAACAGAATAGAGCACTACTAAGGCCCATCACTCAGGCTAAAGTGGACCTAGCAGTAAAGGAAATGCCCCCAGGAAAAGCACCAGGTCTGGGTGGCTTCACCACGGACTTTTTCCATCACTGCTGGGACATGATCAAGGAAGAGGTTTGGCTAGCGGTAGAAGAATCAAGAACCTCTAGACAAGTGCTCTCTGTACTCAATGCAACGTTCATCACTCTAATCCCTAAGGAGGGGCAAGTCACTCACCCAAGGCAGTTCAGACCAATGTCTCTCTGCAATGTCATATATAAAATAATCACAAAGGTCATTGCTACTCGCCTTAAACCGCTCCTACCTTTCATTATCTCCAAAGAGCAAGTTGGCTATGTAGAAGGACGGCAGATCATGGACAATGTCATTTTGGCCAATGAGGTTATCCACTCTCTAAAAGCGAGCAAAACACCAGGTATTCTTATTAAACTCGATCTCTCAAAAGCTTTTGATAGATTAAGCTGGCAATACTTGTGATCTGTGCTAGAGTCCTTTGGCTTCGATAAAATCTGGGTCAACTGGGTTCTCAAGCTCACATCCTCAGCCTTTTTTTCCATTCTATTCAACGGGACACCCTCCTAGCCCTTCCATTCCACAAGGGGAATCAGACAAGGTGATCCTCTCTCCCCCTTCCTCTTTGTGCTTATGGCAGAAGGACTAGGCCGCTATCTCAAAGCAACAGTTTTGGAAGGCTCCCTCAAAGTCCTGCCCCTTGATAACCTCCACCCGGTGCCCTCACACAGCCAATTTTTCAACAACACCCTACTTATGAACACCCCTACAGTCCGAGAAGCTACAAAACTAAACTCAATTCTCTCTGACTTCATGGAAGCCTCAGGAATTCTTTTAAACATGGACAAATCCAAACTCTACTTTTTCAATACACCAGCATCGGTACAAAACCATCTTTCAAGACTTCTAGGCATTTCCAAAAGCTCCTATCCTTCCATTTACCTAGGTATACCCCTCACTGGAGAGCCAGCGCGGTCCATTTCTTGGGACAGCCTGCTTTGGTCTATCACCAATAGGATGAATAATTGGACCTTTAGATCTCTTAATATTGCTGCCAAACTGGTACCTCTCAAGTCTTTCCTACAAGCACTGCCCACCTACCTCTTCACAGCTCTGGCAATGCCTATTTCAGTTATTCGGGCAATCAGAAGCCTCCAACGGAATTTCCTATGGCATGGAAACCAAAACAATAAAAAGTGGGCACTAGTCGGTGGGGATAAAATTTGTAAGCCCAAAAAGTTTGGAGGGTTGGGACTACACGATCCAAGAAAGCTTAATCAGATCATGGGGGCCAAAATGTGGTGGAGATGGCTGCAGCTTCCGACAGAAATTTGGGTGCAAATTTGGAAACAAAAGTATGCCCCGAACACACAGCCTGACCAATTAATTAGATTTAATGAACATATCCAGGGATCCAATATATGGAACACTACTTGGCAAAATCGCCCTCTCATCCCGAAGCATGCTTTCTGGGAAGTGAGAAACGGAGAAAGTGCACTCTTTTGGCAAGACTCATGGCAAAAACTACCCCCTCTTAGTGACTTGGAAAGCCTCAATCCTCTCAAACAGAGGTTATATCTGCATATCTTTAGGAAAGTTAAATACCTCTGGAATCCAACTCACAGAAGCCAACCCTGGAGACAGTGGAAAACAGAGCGAACAAAATTACAGCTCATAGACGATATTGACCTTCTGCCCTGGCAAGAATGTGCAATGCATCGAAAAATACCAATCAAAGAGGGACTGTACATCCTTCGATGGGGCCACTCCATGACAGGTATTTTCTCAGTTAATGAAGCATACTACCTACAAGGAAACTACCACAACCAAAGCTCCAAAATAATCTAGAGCAAATCCTTTGGCTCACAGCTCAAAATCATATCCTCACATGGGATAATATTTTAAAGAAAGGCTTTATAGGTCCCTCCAGATGCACCCTATGTCAACAAAGCAAGGAAACCATGGAACATCTCTTCAACAACTACCACTATAGCCAACAGATCTGGGATTGGGGGGCCCAAGCCATGAAACGCTCCAATAGAAACCGAGGAAGCATCAGGGACAGGATCGCCAAATAGGAGACGATCTCCTTCCATAACCCAATTCTCCAATGCATCTGGCAGTTGCTCCTAGGATTCACCTTATGGGCAATATGGAAAGAGAGAAACAAGCGAATCTTCCACTCAAAAACTTCCCTTCCTACTATTATGTGGGAGAGGGTTAAGAAGTTAACTCGGGAAACAATCCATAGCAAACCTTGGCACCATGAAGACCTGCAATGCGTTCCCGAGGAGGAAAACATACTTTGAAGCTGGGACATGCAAATTCACGTGCACCCTCAAGTTAAGGCTAAGGGCAGACGATCCAACAACCCCATGATATGGACCCCACCTCCATCAGGCTTCATCAAGCTAAACTTTGATGGTGCCTCTAGGGGAAACCCTGGACCAACAAGATTCGGCTCCATCCTTTGAAACCACACTGGTGGGATCATTCATCTAGTGGTTGGCTTTTTGGGTGAGAATACAAACAATGTTGCGGAGCTTATAAGCCTTGTCAGGGGTCTCCAAGTTGCCACCCAAAATCATTACCATCAAGTTATCGTTGAGGAAGACTCTCAAATCATCATCCAACTCATCTCCAAAATCCTGCATGGCGAACATCCTAGGCAAATCTCCCCCAGCTGGAGACTTTCAGGCCTTCTGGAAGATTTTGGAGCTCTCATCCACCCCAATCTCATATTAATCCCTTCTCATGTGAAGCAAGAAGCAAACAAAATAGCGGATCACCTGGCAAGTACTGGAGTTGATACCAAGTCAAAACTTATACATTTGCAAGCCCATATCTCTGAAGATACAGATCTCTCAAGGTGATGTAGAGATCTTGCGAGAAGAGACTCCTCAGCCCCGAATGGGGTGACACACAGCGATGCCTTGCCACATGGCTCAGCATCAAGCCACAGCTTAAATGTTGTAGGTCAATCCCCATCCCTTCAACAATTAAGATGGTAGCAGGCCATTATAGCAGCTCTACGGAGCCGAGACTTCTCCCTCACACGAACGCACTAGCATAGCCAACATTCAATACGAAAGAGATAAGAAGGATCCATGTGATGCCATCACATGAAAACTTGAAAGTTAGGACGCCTGGACAGAGCTGGTTCATTTTTGTTTTGGACCTCCCCACCAGTTGGGAGCTCTGGTGCAGTTTCCTTTGTATCTTCATTCACCTCTCCTCCGTAATGACAAGAAAGTGAGGCAAGCCTCGTCGAGGCTCGGCCTGGTACACCCACAAAGCGCACTGACAGAGAAGACAGAATCTTGAGTGCGCTCTGTCGATGGCAACTTCTATCCTCCGGCAGAGAGCAAGAGCCGACCGCTTGGCACTCCATGCCACTATAGCTGAGCCTGTCACAGAGTGGAGCACACACACCCTTGCAATTGAGCCTGTTGCACAAGTTGGAAGCTATCTGAAGGGAGGGTCTGAGGAAGAGTTCCCAATTTGCTATGTCGAAGAAACACCGTGCCTAGAGGATTTCGCAACCACCCTAAAACCTCAAGCTAATGAGCCTGAAACACAGGCTAGAAGCGCTCTGAAGGGAGAGCTTGCAGAAGAGTTCCCAACCTGTTATGTAGAAGAAATATCGTGGCCGGATGACTACATTTCCACTTTCCATGTTGAAAGGTAAGGAACAATAATGAGGATCTGAACAGTGCCTGCGCAGGGATGAACGTGGATGAGGCTAGAGCAGGGATGAACGTGGAAGTGGGGAATGAAACCTTTGGTGAGGTAGAAACCAATGATTTGGATGGTCCACTCCTCCGTGCAGAGCATCTGGCTCTCGTGTTCGAACTCCAAGGCCACATGGCAGACCAGGAGCACAGAGCCCTCCTCATGGGCCAGCACTTGGACTTTCTCCTTGACACGTACTCCAATTCTCCAGTAAAGCGGAAATGTCCAATGTGTGTGCAGCCATTTTTCATCTCAGCCAGATCCGAGTGTCAGAAGGGAAATTGCGATAGGTCACCGGGTATTTGAGTTTTCCTATGCTAGTCTGGTTTTTCATCATGCTGTCGTTCAATGTTAACTCGAACTATGGCCATTTGTCATGGTTTCCTTCAGGCAGGACAGATGGAAAAATAGTTTCTATCCTATCTTCCTAGACATATTTCACCCCACATTATGCTAGTTTCCGGTAAAACGGAAGCATATTTGGTGGCACAGGACGACAATATCTCTGTGTATTTTTGTTTATGTTTCTCTGTCAACTTAATATAGCAGGTACTATCTTTTTTACTTAAAAAAAAAACAACAACCATTTTCCCTTTTAATAAATTTAATCCTCCATTAAAAAAAATATTCTTTCATAATTAAGTTTGAATTTCTTACCCCCCTTCTTGTTACATGCTTATTTATTTTTTTTTTGTTTTTTTATCCACGTGTTTTGCTTAGACCTAGGTTTTAATTTTCACTAGGTTGGGTGACAATTTTTAAGGGAACTTTTAGTTATTAAATTTTTTTACTCATACCATCATCTATTTTAAGGTCGATTGGGTCCTAAGGAGGCATAGTTTTCTAGGCACTAGGTTTATTAACTTATCAGTGAAAATCGTGACGTGCCCTTCAGGACACACTACATGCTCCAAGGGTGCCACTTGCCTCTTTTTGTTTTCTTTGTGCGATGTGCCCTTCAAGACGCACTACGTGCTCCAAGGGTGCCACTCACCTCTTTCCATTTTCTTTATGTGACATTCCCTTCAAGACGCACTACATGCTCCAAGGGTGTCACTTGCCTCTTGACTGAATTTGGTAGACGTCAAACCCCTGGAGTCAATACTTTGTCAAGTGATCTTGTGGGAGACTAAGGACCTCTAAGGAATAATCCCCCTGCCTTATTGTGTGCTCCTTAGAATCATCATGAGTGACTGTCACAGTTTTCCCTCAAGACATCGTGGGTCTTCTCGAACTAGGTAATCGTTAACCTACAATTCGAGCCACGACGGGAGTGCTAGTAGGTTGTGGCAGGGATACTACCACACCTCTCACTAAATGTATATGGTTGTCATGCATGACCCCTCTACTCCAAATGTGAGTCTAGTCGGCAAGTTATCATGAACCTACATCCATCAACGAATCATGTGAGCAATAATAATCAATCATCATAATATCTAATCATATGTACATATGTCACATCAACAATATTCAAACCCAACAGTCCACTTCTTGACTTAATCTGGAGTCCAATGGGTTTCATCGATGCCTCTGCATCCTCAATGTCCAAATTCCTTCACACTCAGGAGAACCCAGTCAATAGCACCTGTCTATGTAAATACAAAAAAATAACATATCATCAAATCCATAATATCTCATAATCATAATCAAAATGACCAATAGTATAATAACATGGATAAATTGAAAGCGAGTGTCCTCAAATAATAAATTCGCTCAGTCCGCGCAAGAGAGTGATGTTACAATATCTGATCAAAGGAGTAGGAGAATCCTCCTACAAGTTAGACTCAGAAAAGCCAATGAATATGAAGGAAATTCTCTATGTTCCTAGATTGAAGAAGAAACTTATCTCGATTTCATCATTAGATGAGAAGGGTTACAGAGTTGCATTTGTTGATGGACAAGTTATTATGTGGCCTAGAGGGAAGAATTTTGATGATTATGTGGTAATTTTAGTTCAAGAGGGAGGACTTTACAAATATAAAGGGCGATCAAATTTAGCATTAATTCACGACACTGTAAATCCCAGTGAATTATGGCATGTGAGATTTTCTCACCTACATTACAAGGCCCTGCCGAGTGTGAGCAATATGGTGACAGGACTACCAAAGATATAGGAAAAAAAAAAGGCGTGTGAAAAGGTTGCACACAAGGAAAGAACATGAAGCACTCATTTCCAAGTAGTGATAGAAGATCCAAAAGAATATTGGACATCGTTCCCTCAGATGTGTGTGGACCAATGTCAGCAACTTCCCTAAGTGTGTATGTATATTATGTGTCTTTTATTGATGATTACTCACGTAAAACTTGGATATATTTTTTGAAGGAAAATAATGAAGCATTTGAAAAATTCAAATAATTTAAGGCACTGGTAGAAAACTTGACAGAGCGTAAGATAAAGACATTGCTATCAGATAATGGAGGATAATTCACTTTAGAGCAATTTAAATAATATTGCAAGGAAGCTGGGATTAAGAAGGAAATTTCTACTCCCTACAATCCTCATTAGAATGGAGTAGTTGAAAGGAATAATTAGATGCTCATGGAAGTAGTGAAGGTTACGATCCATGATCAATATCTACCTATGCATCTATGAGAAGAAGTAGCAAAGACTGTAGTGTATGTGTAGAATAGAAGTCCCCACAAAGTACTTGAAAAGAAGAAACCAGAGGAGATGTTTTCAGGGGAGAAGTCGGAAGTCATCCATCTAAGGATATTTGGCTGCCCTGTATTTGTGCATGTTCCGAAGGAAAAGAGGACAAACTTGGATCCATCTGGAAATAATGGCATATTTTTTTGGTTACAATGACACTGAAGGCATACATGATATATATTCCTGGTCATCGAAAAGATGAAATTAGCCAAGATGTCACCTTCCATGAGATCATAGCTTTCATCAAATCAAAATAGGATTGTGTAAAAGAGGTTGAAGAGGAGGAGAATGAAGTTACTAGAGTTCCAGAGGCAGAAGCAGTTGAACCAAAGGAAGTCATTCATGAGGATAATGAAATGGAAAAACCTTAGAGGCCAACATAGATGCCTTCTTGCAAGAGAAGACCAGCTTGGGCATAGGAGCTCATCAAAGATGAAAAAAGATATGGTTCCCCAAAAAATATCTCAGGGAAAGTAAGAATATGGAACTGTATTCCAGCTATGTAGCATGTTTGTGTGATATCATGGATGCATAACTGTCAAGTTATGAAGAGGCTACAAAAAAGAGGGTATGGAAGGATTCCATGGGGGATGAATATCAGTCCATAGTAAAGAATTATTTATGGGATGTGGTCCCTAGACCGAAGGAGAAATCAGTAGCAAGTTCAAAATGGATCTACAAAACGAAACATGCAGTTGATGGCAGTATTGGAAAGTATAAGGATAGATTTGTGGCTCGAGGATTCTCTCAGAAGGAGGGAATTGACTATGAGGAGAAATTTTATCCCGTGGTGATATATACCTTGATCAGGACTATACTTTCATTGGCCACAGTAATGAAATGGAAGGTGCATCAGATGGATGTGAATATAACCTTCTTGAATTGTGAAATAAAAGAGGAAGTATATGTGGATCAGCCACAAGGGTTCGAGGTACATGAAAGGGAGATGCATGTGTGTAGATTGAAGAATGATTTATATGGATTAAAGTAGGCACCCAGAGCATGGTATGGAAGGATCGATAGTGTTCTCACAAGCTTAGGATTTACAAAGAGCAATGTATATCGTAACCTTTACTTTAAGGTTGTGGATGATGGTCCAGTAATACTATTGTTGTATGTGGATGACCTATTTCTAAAAAGTGTGGAAAAACTCATCTCAGAGTGTAAGAGACAACTAGTTGTTGAGTTTGAGATGAAATATATCGAGATGATGCATTAATTTTTGGGTCTCAAGGTATGGTAGAGATAGCATGAGATATTTTTGAATCAAGGGAAGTATGTAGTGGAAATCCTGAAGAGGTTTTAGATGTTGGATTGCAAGGCAATGGATACACCTATGGTATAAAATCTGAAGTTGTTGTCGGATAAGACTTCAAATACTGTGGATGTTACATTATATAGGAAGATGGTGGGTTTGTTGATGTACTTGATCAACATGAGACTGGATATATGTTTTTTTGTGAACACCTTGATTCAATATATGGAGCATCCCATGCAGGTTCATTTGGTCGCAAAAAAACATGTGATAAGGTACCTTAAGGGTACATTGGACTATGGTCTCAGGTATGTGATAGACCATGAGTTCAGGTTATATGCATATTTGGATTCAGATTGGGCTGGAAGTATTCTTGATCGGAAGAGTACTTTGGAATATTGCTTCAGTCTAGGCTCCAGTATGATTTCATGAAGTAGTAGGAGGCGGTCATGTGTAGCACTCAGTATGGATAAGGCTAAATATGTGGCAGCATGTGTAGCATGTAGAGAATCAGTGTGGATTTGGAAGATGTTGTATGGGTTATTTGGTCTCAAATTAGAGGCGACCTGCATTTGGTTTGAAAACCAGAGTTTCATGAAGTTGTCAAAGAATTTGTTTTCCCATGATAGGTCGAAGCATATCAAGATCAAATATCACTATATCAGGGATATGGTGCAGAGGGGAGTAGTGAGGATCCAATACATGACTACCGAGGAGAATTTTGTGGACATATTTTCCAAGACATTGTTGAGGATGAAGTTTGAGCACTTTAGGGACAAGCTTGGCATGGTCCATCTTCAGAGGGAGTGACGAGGTGCATATGCATTGTGGGGTAGTGGATGTCATGGGGACATATTGTAGTTATTTGAGAGATACACATAGGCCTTGGATGCATTGGTTGTGAAGTCACAAGGGTGCACATGATGAGGTGCATATGCATTGTGGGGTAGTGGATGTCATGGTGACACGTTGAAGCTATTTGAGAGCTACCCACGGGCCTTGGATGCATTGGTTGTGAATTCATGTTGTACTATGGATATCCAATGATGTATAGATTCATATGTTCAACATTCAATGGTCATGATCTCATGTGGAAACATAGAATACCTTCGTATTTAAGAGGGAGTGTCGATATTTTGATGTAACTATGGAAAATATTCTTTTGTATTTGTATTGGTCAAACCTCAAGAAGGTTATTGTAATCTTATTGTATAAATTGGCTCAAAATAAATTATTATTTTATTATTATCCTTATTGTAAAAGTCAAAACGGCCCCTCTTAGGGTTGTGTATTTTCTAGAGTCAAGTTATGTGTATAAATAGAGGTCGAGTTCCTCTCATTTGTATGCACACAGAACTCGCCTTCTCTTGTTTATTTGGAGAATAACAAAGGAGGTCTAGCGCAAGAGGTATTGTTTTTTTTTTATGCTTGAATCCTTCAAGATCGAAACGGAAACCTCACAAGGATGCAAATCCTCCTTCATTTTTATAGAGGTGGTACTCCTATATGTTTTATGATATTCTTTGATATTCTAGATTTCCAAAATTATATAGGACTTTGGGAAAGTCAAATATTATACTCAAAGAAAGATAAAAGTTGCAAAAAATAAAAATGTTTTATTTTAAAGATAATTCATGAGAGATGACCAGGAACCTCATACATCACACATTTGAAAACATAAGTAAAATTTCCTCACATCCATCATAGCAAAAATAAAATATTTTTTATCACACATAAAATAAAAGAAGATGATATGTACGCATAAGAGAAATTTAATAGAGTAGACACATATGGATATCAAAGGAATAAAATGATAAACCAATCTCAAATATTTTATACTCAAAACTCATAGTTATAAAACACCATCAAAATTGATCCTGACTTAGTTCTGTTGGGATTTATGAAAAATATTAAAGTCTATTACAATGATTTGAAATTAAAATGTGTTTGTCCAGAGGACTAGGATTAGGGCTCCTGCAGAACATAAAAGTAAATATAAACAAGAAGTATACTTTGAAGAGAAGAAGGTGGGTGAAGGTAGAGTATAAATTCTATGATGGTATCTCTCATTTTTCAGTTGATTATTGTTGTCCTTTTATTTTCCTTGTTGACAGTTAGAGGAACTCTCTCAACCATTTTTTTTTGGCCCTCTTTAGTTAACTTATTGATTTCCCTCTTAAACCAATATTCAATGTAATTATTCATTGCTACAACATTTATCTCATGCCTAATTTTGATATTAAACAATTCACCTTCTAAGTCTCTTAGGTCATGAGAAATACTGTGGATTGATTCCTCAATATATTGATTTTTCATATAATAATTTATAATACAATTATCTATCTCTTCTTCACCATATTCAATTATGCCATTAAATTTCTCAGCCGATAATCCCTTTAGTATCTCCCTGTGTTGTGGATAAATTTGTAAATGCAGACATAAACAAATCTCCCTAGTTCAGGAACCTAAAAATAGAACAACAAACAACAGTATAAATTCCTTTCCTTATATTTTAGAATCAAAATACAAGTAGATAAATAGATCATACCTTTTTATCCGAAGTTTTCTTTCGTTAATTGAAGCTCCAAATTCGATCCCAAATTATTTTGCTACAGATTTGTATAGGAATCAAATAGAAGTGAAAGCAAAAATACAACACATATTTCAATAAATCTATGTAGATGGCCAAGGAAAAATACAATAAAGATGATATAAAATATTTATAGGAAAGGGAAAATATAACTGCATTAATAAATCAAGAAAAAGATTACAACCAATCCTTGGCATTGTCAAGATCTTTCTAGTAGTTCAATGCTCCAATACCCATGTAGTCTCCATGAATGCCATCACCATCTCTTGAGCACTTTGGAACCACTGAATCTCTTAGAGCCAAAATGAGACTCACAATCTCTCAATCACAAATTCCGAGGCTATTCTAAATTCAACATTAATTAATTCCTCATCACTTATTCTTTCCAATTATCCATTGCTTTAGAAGATGCCTCCATTTATAGATTGGAGAGGAACCTGTTGGTGCGTAAATATGTTCAATGTATACCTCACACTCATTTATGTCTATCCAGGATTCGTAATCGAAAGATTCATTACACTATATGTGCCGAGAACAAGTAACCTACCTAAGTCTGTTGCATATAGGAAATAATTAATAACATAAAAAACCTATTTCTAAGATTTCTAAATACTTCAAAATATCTTTGAGCCTAGAGGAGAAAATTGATAATGAAACTTAAACAAACAGTCAATCAAAGAGATGTTGTCCTAGAGAAACAAGTATGTTCATTTCAGGCTCTTGAATTGAAAAGATGAACTTTAAGAAGCTTGTCTCCTATAGCAATTAAAACAATCAATTCCAACCATTCTC
>JASDQU010032420.1:0-17978 GCA_032191745.1 Picea mariana | reverse complement strand
GTCTGGATCTGGAGATTTATATAATAAATATTGCATTGTACATAAGAATTTAGGAAGTTGGGAAATATGACATAGTTTTTGATTCATGAATAGATCTGCATAATGATTTGAGTCTATTCTTGCGCTGCCATAGAATTCATGTACAACTGCTTTTATAAGCTATTCTATAGGATTATCATGGTTCATTATATTGAGCTTATCTTCTTCTCGAACTATGTCCAACCAGAGTCCTAAGTTTCCTGTAAATCCCCAAGTTAACCTCAAGGCTAACTCATTCCAGGCTATCCTATTTTGAAATATCATTTTCTGGGTTCTTGCCCATGCCTGCCATTTCTGAAAGATTAACATCATTTCATTCTTAGATCTTCAATTGATATTTGTTATGGGTGCAGATTCTATGTTTTCTCTGGAGAATGAGGCATGTTCAACAAAATTAGCCGGATCAAAAGGGACTTTCTTTGAAGAACCATATTTGGCATTGCACCATTTCTCCCAAGCAGATTGAAAGGCATTTCCTCATGCTTCATCATTTGAGGAACGAGGTGAATTTTTATTTGAACTCTCTACTTCATCTATCCCTTTTATGAATGGGATGAGGGATATAGTGGGTTGTTGTTCTTTTCTTATGTATTCTTCCAAAGTAGAAGACTTTTTTTTAACTAACTCTATTTTCTTAGTAGCTATTTCTAAGACTTCAACAATTCTTGCCAAAAATGGATTTGGAATGTCATTAGCTAACTGTTTAAGAGTTAGATTCTTTTGTTCATCTTTAGAACTCGAATTACCAAACTAAATAAAAGAAGCATGTCTTTCAATATAATCAAATTTAATAGAAGAAGGAGTTTCTTTTTCTTGTTCAAAAGAATCTTTTAGACTCTGAACAACAAACTGAATTGTATCTAATTTTTCAAGAATCTGTACAAGTTAGGACTTCAGATGTTCTTGATTATTTTCCAAAGAATCTATCTCTGAATGCAAGCCATTCATATGAATCTTTGTCTGTAGTACATCTTGCGCTATGTCATCAATATTCTGGGCAAGACAGACTGATGCATAATTTTGCAATCTCACAATATCCTGAGATTTTTCTGCTTCTGTTTTCTTATACTGGATGAAATCTAGGTCATCTACAAGATTGTTCTTGAACATAGGAGTATGATTTCCTAGTCCAAGATTCCTTCAAGGAAGTGTAGCATTCTTATCCCTATCACTTCTAGGTAAAGGGGTATTCATCATTTTGATTTGAGTGATTGCTAGATCAAGATATTCAGGACAGTTGGCATGTTGGCTAGTATGTTTTGTTTTGGATTGAAATGTCCAGAAATTCTTTGGAGCAGAAGGAATATGAGATATTCTTGGATTTTTAGAAAGTTTGGGAGATTGTTTTTGTGCAAGAATTTGCTTTTGGAAAAAATAACAATTCTCATAACCTTTCTGATGTAGCAACAAATGGTCATCTAAAGAAGATTTATTTAGAACTGGTTTATATACAGGGGCTTTAGAGAAAGAGGAAGAAGATGGAGATCTGGAAGAGAAAGAAGACCGTCTTGGATTTGAATCGGAGCTACTGGCTGATAGTGAAGTCAATTCTAAATCTTGACTTTTAGTACTCTATGATCTTCCTATCCTTAATACATTTCTTCTAGATGAATTCTGTTCAATTTTTAATTCTTGGGCCATGGGAGGCGATATTTTGGAGGAAATGGGTTCGTATTCTGCAGACCATTCTTCAACAGCAGAAAGTTTTGCAAAACCTAATGTAAGAGGAGAAACATTACCTAGTCCAACCACCACGCTTTCGGAGTTAGCACGTTGAAGTAACTTTGGATTTAGTGCTGGCATTGTTGTAGAAACAAAATGAAGACAGGTAGTTGTATGGAGTTGGGCAATATTAGAAGCTTCAACCATATTAAAACCAGAAAATTGTACATAGGCTTGAAGTAAAGTAGAGATGTAAGGGTCGGTTAGAGAAACTTGAAATCTTGGTAAGCCTGACGACCAGACTGGGCCATTGTGCAAAGGAGATTGGAAACCATATATTAATGCATAAGAGAAAGTATTATGCTGCGAGTCGATTATGCAGTTTAGTACAGATGTATCTAAACCAGGTCTGACTAACGGATTATTTCCAAACTGTATGAGTCCAAGATGGACATATTGATACCCATGTTGTAAACCCCAATCTATATCATCTTGTTGGATGAGTGGGATTTGATAAATGGTTTGACTGAGAGAGAGAGGCACATTATGAGAGCAATATCTAATAAGAGTGGATGCACGAAACTTAAACATTGGCAAGTCATAAATTTTTGAGGGTTCTATCTCAGGCATCCTCCAATTTATATCAGGCTCATATTCTTGAGCAACTAATCTAGTATACTGTCAGAAGTTGCAGTAGTTGATAATGGCTTCAAAGAACAACAAATCTTCTTTTGATCTATCAGTTGAAGTTAAATATAAGCCTTCTAAGTGGTATACACATTTTCTAAGCCAGTATTCTCCATCTAAGTCTCTCTATAATACTATATTAGTTGCTCAGGAATATGAGCCTGATATAAACTAGAGGATGCCTGAGATAGAACCCTCAAAAATTTATGACTTGCCAATGTTTAAGTTTCGTGCATCCACTCTTATTAGATATTTCTCTCATAATGTGCCTCTCTCTCTCAGTCAAACCGTTTATCAAATCCCACTCATCCAACAAGATGATATAGATTGGGGTTTACAACATGGGTATCAACATGTCCATCTTGGACTCATACAGTTTGGAATTAATCTGTTAGTCAGACCTGGTTTAGATACATCTGTACTAAACTGCATAATCGACTCGCGGCATAATACTTTCTCTGATGCATTAATATCTAGTTTCCAAGCTCCTTTGCACAATGGCCCAGTCTGGTCGTCAGCCTTACCAAGATTTCAAGTTTCTCTGACCGAACCTTACATATCTACTTTACTTCAAGCCTATGTACAGTTTTCTGGTTTCAATATGGCTGAAGCTTCTAATATTGCCCAACTCCATACAACTACCTATCTTCGTTTTGTTTCTACAACAATGCCAGTGCTAAATCCAAAGTTACTTCAACGTGCTACCTCTAAAAGCGTGGTGGTTGGACTAGGCAATGTTTCTCCTCTTACATTAGGTTTTGCAAAACTTTCTGCTGTTGAAGAATGGTCTGCAGAATACGAACCCATTTCCTCCAGAATATCGCCTCCCATGGTCCAAGAATTAAAAATTGAACAAAATTCATCTGGAAGAAATGTATTAAGGATAGGAATATCACAAAGTACTAAAAGTCAAGATTTAGAATTGAATTCACTATCAACCAGTAGCTCCGATTCAAATCCAAGACGGTTTTCTTTCTCTGCCAAATCTCCATCTTCTTCCTCTTTCTCTAAAGCCCCTGTATATAAACCAGTTCTAAATAAATCTTCTTTAGATGACCATTTGTTGCTACATCAGAAAGGTTATGAGAATTGTTATTTTTTCCAAAAGCAAATTCCAGCACAAAAACAATCTCCCAAACTTTCTGAAAATCCAAGAATATCTCATATTCCTTCTGGTCCAAAGAATTTCCAGACATTTCAATCCAAAACAAAACATACTAGCCAACATGCCAACTGTCCTGAATGTCTTGATCTAGCAATCCCTCAGATCAAAATGATGAATACCCCTTTACCTAGAAGTGACAGGGATAAGAATGCTACACTTCCTCAAAGGAATATTGGACCAGGAAATCATACTCCTACATTCAAGAACAATCTTGTAGCTGACCTAGATTTCATCCAGTATAGGAAAACAAAAGCAGAAAAATCTCAGGATATTGTGAGATTGCAAAATTATGCAAACTACCAATCAGTCTGTCTTACGCAGGATATTGATGACATAATGCAAGATGTACTACAGACAAATATTCATATGAATGGTTTGCATTTAGAGATAGATTCTTTAGAAAATAATCAAGAACATCTGAAGTCCCAACTTGTACAGATTCTTGAAAAATTAGATACAATTTAGACTGTTGTTCAGAGTCTGAAAGATTCTTTTGAACAAGAAAAAAAAACTCCTTCTCCTATTAAATTTGATGATATTGAAAGACATGCTTCTTTTAGTTGGTTTGGTAATTCAAGTTCTAAATATGAACAAAAGCATCTAACTCTTAAACAGTTAGCTAATGAGGTTCCAAATCTAGTTTTGGCAAGAATTATTGAAGTCTTAGAAATAGCTACTGAGAAAATAGAGTTAGTTAAAAAACAGTCTTCTACTTTGGAAGAAGACATAAGAAAAGCACAACAAGCCACTATATCCCTTGTCCCATTCATAAAATGGATAGATGAAGCAAAGAGTTCCAATAAAACTGCACCTCGTTCCTCAAATGATGAAGCAGGAGGAAATGCCTTCCAATATGCTTGGGAGAAATGGTGCAATGCCAAATATGGTTCTTCAAAGAAAGTCCCTTTTGATCCAGCTAATTCTGCTGAACATGCCTCCTTCTCCAGAGAAAACATAGAATCTACACCCATAACAAATATCAATTGCAGATCTAAGAATGAAATGATGTTAATCTTTCAGAAATGGCAGGCATGGGCAAGAACCCATAAAATGATATTTCAAAATAGGATAGCCTGGAATGAGTTATCCTTGAGGTTAACTTGGGGATTTACAGGAAACTTAGGACTCTAGTGGGACAGAGTTCGAGAAGAAGATAAGATCAAGATAATGAACCATGATAATCCTATAGAAGAGCTTATAAAAGTAGTTGTACATGAATTCTATGGCAGCGCAAGAGTAGACTCAAATCATTATGCAGATCTATTCATGAATCAACAACTATGTCATATTTCCCAACCCCCTGAATTCTTATGTACAATGCAAGATTTATTATCTAAATCTCCAGATCCAGACAATGTAGCATACCTCAGAAAATATTTGTCTGCAATGCCTGGAAAGTACCTGACCTTGTTAGAGATCATCTTGAAGAATTAAATATTGATATAACACAACTATCTTTAGCAGGTTTGCATGAGCATATAGTCATGGCTCTTCAAAAAGAATGCCTTCGCAGAAAAACAAATAAATCCGTGAAGAAACAGTTAGGGTTTGACTCATCTGTCTGTGATATATTCGCAGAAACTTATCATTTCGGTTGTAACAAAAAGAATGTTAAAAAGGATTCCTGTAAAAAATATTGTGGTTGTTTTAGATGTAAACTAAAACCACGAGGATTTTCTAAGAAATACCCTAAGAGGTTTACTAGAAACAATCATTCTAAGAAGAAAGCCTATTTCAAACATAGGCCACAGAATCATCAATCAAAGCAGTCATTCTGCTTTATCTGCAAAAAGCCTAGCCACTGGGCTTCTCAGTGTCCTCTGCGGACTAAAACTAAGTTCCAATCAAAGATCATGGATCTATTCCAATCTGGTTATGATCCTTTAGAATGGGATTTGGTTGAAAGCCATTTAGATGGTGAATACCTTTCACTAATTGAGGATAGTGAGTCCTATGTCCCTGAAGACAACCTAATTGATCAAGATTCTGATTATGATTCAGATTCATCACAGATAGTCTAAACATTGAAATTTATAGACATTAAGATGATGTCTCCTTATACAGACCTTCCTTCTCTTCTTAAACAAAGGTCTGTCCTCCAAGAGAAATTGACCACTCTCACTCCTGGACAATTATAGCTCTCTTGCCACTATGCTTCTCAACTTTTACAGGTCTCTGCTCAAATTGACAAAATCCAATAGCCAAGTGTGGTGAATATCCACAACTATACACCCATAGATGCTGATTTCATGCCATCTTAGCATAAAGATAGCAGAGAAAAAGGTATTGTTAAATTCTCATAACCAATTAAAGAAATGATGCAGAAAGAAAATCCATTAGATGAAGATTCTTTGGACAATACCATATTTCATATTGAAGAATCTATCAGAGAAAAGGAAGCATTAGTTGCTAATTTATGGAAGAGCTTGAAACTTCAAAAAGAAGAATTGAACTTTCTAAAAATGAAAAGGGATGAACAATTAGAGAAAGAAATGTTCAATAAAGAAACAGAAAATGAACCATATGAATCTAAGAAAATGAATGGTATAGACGATAGATTGGTCATTTCTATAAGTCTTAAAGTCCAAGGATATCTGCAGTATACATTAGATGCACAACTTGATATAGGTGCTATGAATTCCTGTGCAAAGCATGGAGCTATACCATCTTACTATTGGCAACCAATTGATATCTCTTTTAGAGCTATCAATAAGTCTGAAATCAAGATTAAGTACATTGCCCCAGACTTTCCTATATTGATTCAAGAAGCCGAAGTAGCAGTTACACACTATTACTATGATACTGGTGTAGATATATTACTAGGACAAGATTTTGTAAATAAATGTTTGCCTTTTGTTATAGGTAGTGACTTTGTACAGCTTACAGTTTTGGGTAAATCAATTAAGGTACCCAACAAATCTTGTTATGAAACAAGAATAACAGTTAAGCAAACTTTCTAGCAAGTTGAAAAATCTGCTAGCAGTCTAATCCATATTCAGAAAATCATTGGTCATACTGAAAAGCATGGTAGTGAAATGATAAAGGATATCAAGGATAAAATAGAAAAGGATTGTACATCAGAATATCCCAATGCTTTTTGGACCAGAGAAAATTATTTTGTCAGCTTGCCCTATAAAGAAAATTACACCCCAAAGCCGTAAAAAGCTTTTGCAAACCACATGTCTCCAACAGAATGTGAGTATTGCCAGAAAGAAATTATAGAGCTCCTAGAAAGAAAATTGATAGAAATCAGTAGAAGCCCTTGGGCTTGTCCTTCTTTTTATGTCAATAAGCACAGTGAGAAAAAGCAAGGAAAACCCAGAATGGTAATCAATTACAGAGCCTTGAATGATTCTCTGCTTCCAATCAGGTTTCCCTTACCATCAAAAGAATTGTTGTTTTCTAAAATTGGGAAGTGTAATGTGTTCAACAAATTTGATTTAAAAAGTGGTTTCTGGTAGATTGGTATAATTCCCAAAGACAGATACAAGACAACTTTTGTTGTCCCAAATGTCCAGTACCAGTGGAAAGTGATGCCTTTTGGTTTGAAGAATGCTCCATCATAATTTCAGAAGAGAATGGATGACATCTTCAAACATCTCAATTTTGTCATTGTATATATTGATGATTTGCTTGTTTGTTCTGTAGATTGTAGATCTCATGTACAACATCTCATAGTTGTTTATGATCTCTTGTTTAAACATGGTTTGGTGCTCAATTGTTCAAATATTTGTTGGGCACAAACGAAAATCGAATACCTCGGCTTGATCTTGTCTAAAGGTGAAGTGGAATTACAAGATCATGTCTTAAAAAGGCTTATTGAATTCCCTGATGAAATCCTAGATCAGAAACAGCTACAGAGGTTCCTTGGTTGCTTGAACTACATTTGACAGTTTTATGAGAATCAAGCTAAGGATGTTAGAATACTTCAGAAAAGATTAAGCAAAGTTCTGCCATGGAATCACAAGATGACACAAGCTGTCCAAATCATAAAGCAAAAGATCCATAATTTACCTAGGCTACATCTTCCAGATATGGCTTTTTATCTTGTACTTGAAACTGATGCCTCAAATGACACTTGGGTAGTAGTCTTATTACAAAAGAATGGTCCTAAGTTGGAAGAAGTGTGTATATACACTTCAGGTTGCTTTAGTGATACATAATCAAGATACCCTTCATCACACAAAGAGATTCTTGCTGTCAAGAATGGAATTAAAAAATTCAGACTATTCTTAAAACCTGTACATTTTATTGTAAGAACATATCTGAAACATATGAAGGGCATGTTATCTAATCAACATCTATTGGAACAGGGAAACAACATAATTTTGCGATGGAGTCTTTGGCTTGACGGATTTGATTTCGAAATCCATTATAAACCTGGTAAAAATAATTGTGTTGCTGATATTCTTACCAGAGAAGCTGCTCCCCATACATAGAAAGACAAGACCATTAAATGGCTTCATCCTCCTTGAGCATAAGGGATGTTCCTCCACCTAGATTCAAATGGATCCTTGTGTGTGAAAATTGTAAATATTGTTACTGCTTTGATTTCTTAAGTTGTAGCATTAAGTCCAGTCCAACTTGTATAAACATTTTGAATAAATGGGTACAAACATGTAACCATTATGTTTCCTATTTAAATTACTTCAGAATGATCCATAATATGGCAAGGGGATCAATTACAGGAGGACCAATGCAAGGACAAATATATATCTTGCTTTATACACCTTGTATTACATATGAAGATTATTGCAAGATAATGTTGCAGGTGAAATATGATGGTTCCTATTGGATAATCTTTGAATGCTCAACGTTCAAGGAATCTCAGATCTGGTGGTATGGATGGTTGTATATTCTATTTTGGACTTATTGTCCCAGATATATTCTCTTCTTTGGAAGAAGTAAGGATTCTTTCAAACACTAGTTCAGAGCAGAAATCGAAGAAGCTGCTCATTACGAAGGATGGTTCATTTTCAACTTGTCATTCCAAGGAAGTGAGCTAAATTTTGAAAGGCTTGAGCCACCTCACCCTCAAACATATAAAGTTACCAGTGAATACTATGGTGACTTATGTGTTCTAGAAGACGAGCTTATTCCAGCCATGCAAGGCTCTCCTTTTTATAAGTTCTTTAGTGGGCTACCACCATTTTCTCATGAACATAGCTCTCCACCAAGCAGTCACTTCGATTATGGTAGTGATGGATCATTTGATTCTATTGTTGAATATAATATAATCAATCGTATGGAAGCATGATGGGCCTAGTGATCACTATTTTTTAATAATGATGAATTGATTCCTTTCATGTCTAATGGGCTGACAGTGGTGTCCCATCAGTTCCATGGGTTCCTGTAGAACTCCACTGTGTATTCATGAGATCCAAGTATTCATATTATTAGATTTGCGAATATTTAATTTTGGTCTATCATTCCGTAAAAGTCGGTATGGGTCCCCATATGTCCGAGCCTCTAAGGGACAAGATAATAGCTGTAGTCCATAGCTGTCCCATCCACTTGAAAGGAATCTTGTTTTACAGGCAATTGCCAGTTTATGTCTGTCGGCAACCTGTTAAAATTAGTATAAATAAGCCTCTTCTCCTCTCATTTAGGCATTTAGAAATCGAGAGATTGAGAGAGAGCTTCTGTCCGAGTCTTAGCGTTTTATAGTGTGTCCGATCAGTGTGTATCCTCTTCACTCGTCTTCGGGAACTTGTGAATGAAAAACACTGATCTCAAGTGTACTGTTCTTATAAAATAGTCTCTGTCATGTGAGCCTGATCCTACTTTGTAAAATAGTATATATATATATATATATATCATGACAATATCATTGTTGTTTAATATGTTGTTATGATGCACATGCGTATTACTATCCTATTGATTTAGTTCATGGTTTGAGTGGACAATGGATAAGCCATAAGTGGATAAGGTGACATGTCATATGGAAGAATGGGTTTATATTTACTAACTATTATTATGTTATTGGTTATATGCTTATGTTACTAAAATCATTTCATTTGACTTGATCATTATGATGGACATGTTTTGGAAGAAACAAGTGTCATTTTAGTGGTGATATCCCTGCCAAATAGTGTAATTTCAGTGCATATTTGGAATTTCAACACATAGACATCTATGACACTATTTGGGGGTTTAACACATGTCAATGTTTGCTTCACATTGGGCAGCAATGTTGCTCATTAGAAAGGCCTCATTTTTGGGCTCCAACATGTTCTCTAGCTTAGGATCACCCACATTGTTTCCCTTGGACATTCAAAGCTCCTTTGCAATAAAGTAACAAGTCATGTACTTTATTTTCCTTCAGAATTGATATATTAGCATTGCATTCAAGGGAGAATTGTTTCATTTCACAACATGCATTGTATGTTTTGTAGGCGAAGGGTAAGTGCAGAGTAAATGAATCCATGCTGAAGAGGTTCCATGGTATATTTTTAGGAATGGATTCCCAGTTTGAGCTTTGAATTGAAGCATATCTATTGTAAAGATAACTCTGGCACATGTTCCCTAGCCCAGAATAGGTTTTACAAAACATTTTTAGCACCACAAGATGAAATACAATTTGGACACCACTCAATCCTGCTTACCTCAATCCTATTAAGGTTGTTCACAAAGGATAACAAAAATTGGGTGTCTTTATTGGCTTTACACTACCATTTCTTCATCCCAAAAATTAGCAAACAAACTACTAGGCATGTTTTTTTATTTTTAACGTTTCTCCATTTTGACCCATTTTAGTGCAACAATGGTTCATAGGCAACAAGTTGTTAGTTGTTGTTTTGATATGTTGTTCTCTCATAGATGAGCCCCACTCCATAGTTAGAAGGTTGTGATGGGAATGTTTTGATTTGAACTAGGATTTTTTGGTTTCCTTGCATTGTTTCTTAAACAATTATAATAAGTCAGCTGCAAATTTAAGTGAAATTTTTTATGACTTCTATTTTCTTGAAATGTGTTTTACATTGTTATAAAGAATTATCCAATTACAGAATACAGTGTGAAGCATAGGTGAATGGATTCCAACAATATTACATTCTGGATTCCATAAGTATCTTCTCTTCAATCATATGTGGTTGTACCTTACCCTAGTGTTTCACGCTTTTTCGATTCCTAACTTTCTCTTTTATATTTTCCCTATTTTTGCGGCAATGAGAAGACATAGCATGATCTACAATATTTCATTTTCTCAAACAATTAAGTGTAAGTAAACTTTCGTGTAATTGAGAACTTGAACAAAGAATTCATTGGAGCAAACTAGAGCTACGTGCTATTTATTTTTCGTTTGCTAGTATAATTTATGACGATTGCTTCTTTTTTTAAATAAATCAAATTTGTAAATTGTTGTTCATTTCTAATGGTTACACATTAATGCATTATTATTTTGAGTGTAATGATTATAACTCTATTTTTTTTAATACGAATCATGATTACAACTCTATTTTATTAATACAAAAATCATGATTATACTTTATGCATTTTCTTTGTATGTAACTTTTTCCAAAGATGCTAATATTATTATCTTGATTATACTTAATGCATTGTCTTCTTATGTAATTTTTTTTCAAAACTATGAAATATGATGATGATTGCTTATAGTTTGGAAAATACATTGAATCATGTGTATATTTGTATACTTAGTCATAATGCTTCTTGAAATTTTTAGATATAATACAACAAATACAATGGAATCAAAATAAATTTTGTTTTCACTTATATTCATTAATTGTTTTACAGGGTTACAAAGAAGTCTCCAAGATTACATTCTTAAGAACATATGTATGGTTTTGGACATATTTGAGTATCATCCCTTCAATCCTGTGTGGTTGTTCAGACATTGGATTCCCATGTAAGCGGCTAGATGGATTTGTGCTACAAAATACATGAAAACAAGTTTTAAGTTAAGTCTATTTGCCAAACAAATAAATAGCTTATTCCTTCAGTTTTTATAGTTCTCTATTTATTTTTAATTGATGACATGAGTTGTAGAGAAAGAACAACTACAATACAATATATATTGTTAAATTTACAATATTATTAGAAAAAATATATTCAAATATACATTGTTAAATTTAAAATGCCATCCTAAGAATCTTGGATTAATTGGTGTATTGTTATATGTATAATGCTATATCATAAAATATACACGGTTAATTTAAAAAAAAAAAAATACATCTCAAAACATATCACAATTTGGTTTTATTAAAAGTGTAATTGCAAGTAAATTATATTGTAATTGAATATTTGAACATAGAATTCAAAATTCTGTCCAAAACTATGAAATGCAATTATTAAATATGACATATCACAATTAATCATACAAGGTTACTTATCCAACCTTTTCCCATCCTTGCAAAAATTTCCCTCTATGTTTCTTATTTGAAGAATTTTTTATGCAGGAGCATCATCAACAAGCACACGTGGAGAGACAACTCAGCGCCTTAGTGCACCTTTGAATCAATTCAAAATATTAATGTTGGCGTTTCCTGCAAATCATTTTTTTGAACTGATTGAAAATTGAAGAAGATCAAAACACTTGGGAGCTGAATGATCACGAGGATGTGGGAGTTTCACTCCTAAAATTTAATTTAATGGAGCTTAAGTGGTAGTTTTTTTTCTCTCTCGAGATAGAAGTAGTCGGGGGGAACCCTAGGAGCCCTCTGAGATAAGTAGGAATATTGTACACCCAAATGAGGCTGCTGAACATGGAGGATAGTGGAAATTCGTTAGGAGATAGCTGAATTTTAATTGTTTCTTTTCATAGTCGTAGCCATTTACATTTGAATGAATATAATAGAGGAAAATTGATCCAATGTATGGTGTTTCTACTGTTTACAGGTCCTTGTTATTTTCTATTTTCATGAATGAATGAGTTATGTTATTGAGCATATGATACTGTGAAGTATTGAAATAAGTTTCTAATCATTTCTCTTCATTGAGTTCATGCAAAGTGTGCATATAGTCTGCAAGGAATGCGTTGATGAAGTCTTTTTCTACTCAGAAGCTCAAAAAAGATAGCATGCAACTTCCATTAGAAAGGAGTCCAAATGGAATACTACAAGGTGTGCACAATCTCCCGCAAGAATCTAAGTCTTGCATAAGGATATCTTGCAAGGAGTGCAGAGATTTGAAGTTCGCCTAAGTGTTGGAGTAACCCTCTAAGGAGTCAAAGGGTTCAAGAAATAAAGCTCAAGAGAGATATCGAGAGCAATATTCAAAGGGAATGAAACTTTGAAGGTTTCACAAGTTATCCTTCAAGATCCGTCTAGGAGGGAGTGAGATCGTTCAAGTTAATTCGATATAGGAAAAGTGCATGATATTTAAGTCTTTGTGTACACACAGGAGTGAGGAATTCACCGAAGTCCTAGAGAGCTTAAGGAGCATCGATTTCAAGGGAACACATGACACTAGATAGTGTCGTTCAGAAGGAGAGTAATATGAGAAAAATTAGGTGCATAAGGGTGAAGGGTTCTCAAAGAGCTTGGAACCGAAGTAGATATGGGTCATCCAAGCCAAAGTGATAGGTGCCATGAGATTTTGTGCTCTGGAGCATAAGGGCTTCATAGGAAGTGGAGAGTGGAGACACAAGGACTCATGAAGCCTGAAGCCGCGAGGCCATCAGGACCATCCTTGAAGGTGGACATGCAGCAGGGGATCCTGCATCCTGGTGAGTAGGCACTCCTAGGGATTAGAGGTGTGTTGCTTCGAAGATCTCTGAAGCCTGAAGTTGCGAAGTGGAGGATCAAGCAATGATTGTCGAGAGAATATGGCCACCCGATTGGATTCGTAATTCGACACTCTACGGGTATTGTGTGTTGGAGTGGCTAGATCTCTAGAAGCCCAAAGTCTGAAGTGCTTAAGGGGATTGAGCCCCAGGTCATAGCTCAAAGTCACATGTGGAGAAGGGCTAACAGAAAGGAGTTAGCACCAAAAATTTTAAGATCATAAAATCGTTAAAGAAAAGGGCCAGCTGGTTCCATAGGACTTGCACCTAAGGATAGGAGGGCTTGTGTTTAATTTAGTTTGGGTCCAGCCAGTCCTCAAGGCACTAATCTAGCTTGAGGAGATTAATATCCTAGACTGGGAGGTTGCGCATCCCCGAGGGAGAGTAGGGGGTTCTGCATCAAGTGGTATCAGAGCCTGAAATTGTTTTTGGGTAGAGAAAAAGAGCTTGAAGTTGTGTGGGAAACAATCAACACAATTCCACTGAGGAGACGTGTGGAGCCTCCTATAGCTAATCACATTGTAGAAAAATAAATGAGAGAGCTTTGTGAAATATTAGAGGGGATGGAGGCAACACAGAGGAGAGCATCTGATGTTGGGGACATTAGTGAGGTAGAAAGTGAAGAAATAGAAGTTGAAGAAGCTACAGGGGAAAATGTTTCCAAAGAATGCTTGCTGAGAGAAATTGTTAAATTGGGAGCTAGAGAAAATATAGACATCCCAATGTATGAAGGAAATTTGGATGTTGAAGAGCTACTGGATTGGATAAGATCCATGGACAAATATTTCGACTATGAAGATTTCGATGAGGATATTAAGGTGAGACATGTTTTCACCAGGGTAAAAGGACATGCAACACTATGGTGTGATGAACTGCAGGCTGAGAGGAGAAGCAAAGGAAAGCATAAGATAAAGAATTGGGACAGAATGGTAGCCAAGTTGAAGGCTAAAATCATACCCAAAGATTATTAGATAAATCTGTTCAGGAAGTTGTAGAACCTAAGATAGAAGGGTATGACAATGAAAGAGTACACAAAGGATTTATACAAGCTGAATATCAGAACTGGACAATGAGAGAAATATGAGGAAAATGTTTCCAGGTATATAAATGGCCTGAGGTATGAAATCTAGGATGATATCAGCATGATGTCAGTGAGGACAATAGATGATGCTTATCAGATTTCTCTGAAGGCAGAGGAGAAGTTGGTCAGGAAACAAATTTAATGAAACAAAGGAAGAAGCCCAAGCAGAGGCAAAGATGTTTCCCATTACAAGTAAAAAAAAACCCAAAGACGAGACTGAGAAACCACATAGTCACTCAGAAAAAGAAGGAAGTTCTCGAGGAAGACAAAGTGGTGGAAGAAATTCTTCTAGGGGAAGAGGAAGAAGTAGAGGAGGAGATATAAGGTGTTATGCCTATGGAAAGACATGACACATGTCTTGGTAATTTCCCAAGAAGAAGAAAGAAGGAGGTGAATCTCACATTTCAGAAGCTCATAAGTTGAATGTTGAAGCAGAAGGAGTAGGAGATGGAAGATCCCTGATGTTGAGGAAGGTTCTCTTGAAGCCATAACTAGAAGTTGAAAAACTAGTGTAGAGGAAAAATTTGTTCAGGATAGCTTGCAAGACTAAAGACAGAGTATGCAAAGTGATAATTGACAGTGGGAGCACTTATAATATAGTTTCCACAAAGATGGTGGAGAAATTGGTGCTGGAGACAACTGCACATTTGAAGACATATAAAGTCTCATGGTTGTAGAAGGGACACCAGGTAATGGCCACTAAACAATGCCTCATTGAATTTAAAATAGGAGGATATAGATATGAAATTCTGTGTGATGTGATTCCCATGGATGTATGCCATGTTTTGTTAGGAAGACCATGGTAGTTTGACAGAAACATCATTCATGATGGGAGAAAAAATACTTACACCTTGGAGAAGAATGGTAGGACACACATGTTTCTTCTAATAGAGGAGAAGAAAATGAAATAAGAATCCATAACAAGCATACTTCTCATGAGTGGGAATGAACTCTTGAGCAAGGTCAAGAAGAAACATGAGATGCAATTTGTTATGGTGAGGAAACCCATAGTTTTCCTTACAAGTACTTATATGGATGATTTACTTGAGGAATTTCAGGAGCTGTTGGAGAATTTTGCTGACATAATAGTGGATGAGTTGCCTAACTCATTGCCACCCATGAGAAGTATCAACCATCATATTGACTTGACACTAGGAGAAATTATGTTGAAAAAAGCAACATACATATTGACACCTTAAGAGAATGAGGAGGTAAGGAAACAAGTCCACAATTTATTAGACAAGGGTTTGGTTAGAGAAAACATGAGTCCATGTGCAGTACCAACTGTGTTGAGCTCGAAGAAGGATGGAGGATGGAGAATGTGTACTGACTCAAGATCCATAGACAAGATCACCATCAGGTATAGATTTCCTTTACCAAGAATGGATGACTTAATGGATTGTTTAAGTGGAGAAAATTTATTTTCTAAGATAGATTCAAAAAATAGATATCACTAGATAAGGATGAGAGAAGGTGATGAGTGGAAAACAACCTTTAAGACAAATGAAGGGTTGTATGAGTGCCTTGTTATGCCATTTGGCTTAACAAATGCCCCAAGTACTTTTATGAGACTGGTGAATGAATTATTGAAGGATTTCATTGGTAAGTTTGTGATTGTATATATGGATGATATATTGGTCTTCAGTAAAACTGAAGAAGAGCATTTGAGACATCTGACATTAGTGATGAGGAGACTACAACAAGAGAATCTGTTGATAAATCTGAAGAAGTCCTCTTTTATGAAGAGATAACTCATTTACTTGGGTTTTGTGATCTCTTCAAATGAATTGAATATGGATCCAGAGAAGGTGAAAGTAATCAAAGAATGGTCGTCACCAAGGGGTATACTTGAGGTAAGAAGCCTCCATGGATTAGCCAATTTTTACCGAAAGTTCATCAGGAAGTTTAGTGGGATTGGTGCACAAATGATGGATACGGTGAAGAAGAGGCACAAGTCTTTTAAGTGGAAAAAAGAGGCTGAGAAATGCTTCAATATATTAAAGGAGAAGATAACAAAACAACTGATTCTAGTTTTACCAGATTTCAGAAAGATGTTTTAAGTGAGATGTGATGTGAGTGGAGTTGCAATTGGAGCGGTCTTGAGTCAAGATAATAGACCCGTTGCATATTTCAGCGAGAAGCTGAATGATACTAAGGATAAGTACTCCACATATGATAAGGAATTTTATGCCATAATTCAAGATTTGAAAAAATGGAGGCATTATCTTGTACCAAAGGAGTTTGTATTGTAAAGCGATAATCAAGCTTTGCAATTCATAACTAGATAAGAGAAATTAAACCAAAGACACACTAAGTGGATAGAGTTTATGAAAAATTTCACTTTTTTCATTAAAGATATTTCTGGTAATGCTAACAAAGTTGTTGGATCATTGAGCAGGATATGTCTAATTTTGCAGGAATTTTAGGTCAAGGCCTTGGGGTTTGAACACCTTAAGGATATGTATCGTGATGACCCAGATTTTAAAGAAGCATATGAAGCATCTGCAAACCCTGTTCTTAGAGACAGAATATAGTGTATAGAGTATATGATTCAAGATGGACTGTTTAAAGATTTCCAATTGTGCATACCGAGGTGCTCAATGAGAGAAAATCCGTTGAAGGAAAAACACAGTGGAGGTCGAGCAGGACATTTCGTCCATGACAAGATATTTGCACAGTTGAACAGGTCATACTATTGGCCAGGTATGACAATAGAGGTGAATAATTTTGTGAACAAATGTAATATTTGTCAGTATGCAAAGGGAAAGAAACATAACACTTTATTGTATCAGCCACTGCCTATTCCAAATAGGCATTGGGATGCAATAAGCATGGATTTTGTGTTGGGATTGCCAATAATCCAAAGGGGAAGTGATTCGATATTTGTTGTGGTTGATATATTCTCAAAGATGACACACTTTATCCCATTCCAGAAGACAAATGATGCAACACACATTGCCAATTTGTTTTTCAAGGAAGTTGTGAGACTTCATGGGTTGCCCAAGAGTATTGTCTCAGATAGGGACACTAAATTTGTTGGTAATTTCTGGAGAACATTATGGAAGAATATGGGGACAAAACTATCTTTTAGTTCATCATATCACCCTCAAACAGATGGACAGACAGAGGTGGTAAATCAGATCTTGGGAAATTTGTTGAGAAGTTTGGTCACTAGACATCATAACCAGTGGGATCAAATTATGTCACAAGTAGAGTTTGCATACAATGACTCAATGAATAGAAGTACAGGAAAGATTCCATTCCATATAGTGTACAGAATGAAGCCAAGAGGAGTATCAGAATTGAGAGAACTGGAGTAGGGTGAATTCAGAAGCACTAGAGCAGAAGACTTCGCTGCAGAAATGCAAAAGCTTCATTATTAGATCAAGGAGCAGTTGTAGAACATAAATGCAGAATATAAATGAAGAATTGATCAACATAGGAGAGAATTTCAGTTTGAAGTGAGAGATCAAGTATCAGCACACCTAATAAAGGAAAGGTTCCCAACGGGGACATACAACAAGATGAAGCTGAAAAAGATAGGTTCATGCAAGATCCTAAAGAAATTTGGTACCAATTCTTATGAGATATAACTTCCAAAGGAC
>JASDQU010032419.1:2173-22144 GCA_032191745.1 Picea mariana | reverse complement strand
CCGAAGGACCTTCCGCTGGAGGGAAGAGGAACCCTTATCCCTTTCTTCAGCGTGTGCTATGGTTTTCGCTAATAGATCAAGCCTTGAAACCATTGATAACTCCCTTGTCTCACATTTGACGTTTTTGTTTATTTTCGAATTGTTATTTGCTTTCAGCTGTTAGATAGATTGTATTTAAGTTTTGTTTTTTGTTAACCCTCGCTGCTACAGATGTTCTGTCCTGATGAACCCAGCAGGACATGCAGAGCGGTCTCCATTTTGCTCACCTGGTGAATGATTGACCGTGAACACTAGGGTAGCGTCACGTCGAGTTTCATCTAATCGCATGAGATACAACAGACGTTCTTCCTCTGCAGAAGTGTTTGGTAGGAGTTCGATGGCTAGTTTTAAGGAGGGTATCTCACATTCAATCGGGAGGATGGATTCTAGACCATAGACTAACCGAAAAGGTGTAAACCCAGTAGCAGACTTAACGAACGTCCGGTAAGCCCACAATGCTGAAAACAACATTGTGTGCCAACTTGTTTTGTGAATCCCTATCATTCGTCGAAGCATGGTTATGATAAATTTATTAATCGCTTCAACTTGGTCGTTGGCTTGTGGGTAATAGGGCGTTGAGTTTTCATGGAGAAGACCCAAATTTTTAGTGAGTTCAGACATCATGAAGTTTCTAAAGTGGTTACCGTGATCAGTGATGATAGCCTGAGGAACACCAAAACGAGCTATGATGTGATTGAAAATGAATAATGCTGCGGTCTTTCCAGTATTGTCAAATGTTGACATCGCCTTGGCCCATTTCGTAAAATAATCTACGGCTACAATGATGTATCCATGCCCCCCGGTCGAGTGGGGGTGACATGTCATGAAATTGATACCCGATTTTGGAAAGGGACCAATGGAGACCACAGCGTGAAGAGGAGCAGGATGTGATCGTATCTTATGATTATAGGTTTGGCAAGCGTGGAATTTTTGGACGAAGATTATGCAATCGTTAAATAAAGAAGGCCAAAAATACCCTGCTTGTAAGATCTTCTCGGCAGTAGCATACCCGGACATATGACCACCACAGGCTCCAGAATGGTATTCATTTAAGGCTTTTTCAGCTTCGTCGAACATGAGGCAGCGTCGAAAAACCGAGTCAATCCCACGACGATAAAGAGTATCCCCGAGGATAATATATTGACGTGCTTGGTAGCGTATTCGACGCCGGTCAGTACTGGAGAAAATGGGCTGGAAAGTCTGGGTTTGGAGATATATGATGATATCACCGTACCAAAGATCATCAGAACTAATTAGGAAAAGGGATTCATCAGGTAATGAATCAGCTGCTACATTTTCCGTTTCAAAGTAGGGAAAGTTGCATATCAACTCAACAAACACTAAAGACTTCTTGGACTTAGCTCGTTCAAATTTTAAGTCAAACTCCTAGAGTATCACGATCCATTTGGAGTATTTTCCCCCTAGCAATTGACGTGTGAGAATGTGTTGCATAGGGTTGCAGTTAGAAATTACCATAGTCTTGCGANAACTAATTAGGAAAAGGGATTCATCAGGTAATGAATCAGCTGCTACATTTTCCGTTTCAAAGTAGGGAAAGTCGCATATCAACTCAACAAACACTAAAGACTTCTTGGACTTAGCTCGTTCAAATTTTAAGTCAAACTCCTAGAGTATCACGATCCATTTGGAGTATTTTCCCCCTAGCAATTGACGTGTGAGAATGTGTTGCATAGGGTTGCAGTTAGAAATTACCATAGTCTTGCGAGAGAGGATATAGTGCCAGAAACGTTGAACTGCTTGGACGGCTTCCAAGGCCAGTTTTTCAACATGTAAATACTTGGTTTTGGTAGGCGTTAGACTTTGACTCAAGTAATAGATAACATGTTCGTCATGAGAAGCATCCTCTTGGACGAGGACCATAGTGATGGTGTAATTCGAGGCTATGAGGTAGAGGAAATAATCGCGACTGTAATCGGGGGGGAAGAGAAGCGGAGCACGTGTCAGGGACAGTTTCAAAGATTCGAAGGCTTTGTTTGTGATGGTGTCCCATATGAACTCAGACCCCTTTTTGAGTAGTCGCGTAAATCCAAGAGTTATCTCGACGTAGTTCGAGATGAAACAACGAAGAAAGTTTGCTTTCCCTTGCAAACTTTGTAACTGTCGAAGTGTAGAAGGAGGAGGAAGATTGAGAATCACCTCGACCTTTAAAGGATCTACCTTGATCCCTTGACGTGAAGCAATAAAGCCTAGAAGTCGACCGGATTCTACGTAGAAAACTCATTTGTGAGGATTCAAGCGTATATGGTAAAACCGACAGTGGAGGAAAATGGCTCGGAGGTGGATTGGATGATCGACCCGGCGCATGGAATGTGCGGGTAAGTCATCAAGATATGGCTACACGATGTGCTTGATATCATGGAAGGCATAAGACATAGCGCGCTGAAAAGTTGCGCTAGTGTTCTTTAGACCGAAAGAAAGTTTCCGATAGGCGGAAGTGCCCCAAGGACAAATGAAAGTGGTTTTGTGTTGATCCTCGGGGAAAATATTGATTTGATTATATCCGGAGAAACCATCGATCAGAGAGAAGATTTCGCTTTCGGCGTAATCGTCGACAATCTGATCGACGAAGGGGGTAGGAAATTTGTCTTTAGGATAAGCTTTGTTAATATCCCTATAATCAATGCATACGCGGATTGTGCCTTGTTTTTTGTCGATCAGGACAAGATTGGAAACCCAGTCAGCGAGGGCCACCGGGTAAATAAAGCCGGCTTTGAGAAGTTTCTCAACTTCAAGCTTAATAGCAGCCACTTTACGTGGGTGAACTGGATGAAGGCGTTGCTGGACAGGTTTAGCGTCTAGGTCGATACCTGACATTTCTTCGTAGCTCCAGGCGAAGACGCCATGAAATTCTTTAAAAAGTGACTTGTAGGTGATGATTTCATCAGGGGAACACGAAGCTCCGATATGAAGATTTTCGACAATTTCAGGTTTGATGGATATGTCGAGGGGAATAGTGGGTGAGATATTGCTTAAGTTCCCTTCGGAAAACACATTGTGTGTGGACTCAGGAATGGTGGAAATGACAACAACGGTCGACGGGGTCAAGATCCGCTGGTAGCTCTCAATGGTGTGTTGTTCCAGGAAGAGGATGGAATGGTGATGTCCATCATTCCAAGAGGTGTCTTCCATGACAGACATAATCATCTCATCTGTGGGAAAAATGACGCGGAAAGGATCTGGAGACAAATCACCAAGAGAGGGGGTAGAAGGGGCTGTCGATTGAATGGCCTGATAGGCGAATTCAACCAGACTCAAAGGCATTTCATCGCCGTAACGAAGATGATCGCCAGAGTCGGGTACCATCCATGGGTCGTGAGACGTAGGGGTTCTATGAATCGAGGTGGAGATCATGCTGATTGAAGCGAAAGATGAGTGTGGAACATCAGGTGGTGGAATGGGGAAGGTGCCCATTAACAAAGAGTCTTTGAGAAGACCTACACAGACGTTCTCGTAACCCGGTGGGGTTTTGGTGATGAATGGTATGTTGACAGTACACGTATCCGAGTTAAATAAGGCTAATTGGTCGATGATGATTACCTTTCCTTGATGCGGGAAACATACAACACGAAAAAGAGTCGACACAACTGCGTGCATGGAATCGATCCAGCTACGACCAAGCAGAAGATTGTAATTGAGAGGAGCATCAAAGACTTCTACTTCGACTTGGACCGTTTTTCCTTCTAGCATGATTGGCAATGAAGGAAGGACACCGTAAGGCTTAAAATCAGAGCCATTGAAGGCTTTGAGTGTGTTATGGGATTCATTCAAAGAGGGAGAGCCGATGGCTTTCCAGCAGGTAACAGACATGACACACATCGAGGCACCCTCGTCGATAATGATTCTACAAATGTTTTTGTCAGAGACAATCACTTGGATTTGGAATGCGAGTTGAGGGGGTAACCTTGGAATGTGATCTTCCAAGTCAAAAATTATTAAATTCGAATCCGTTGGGTCGATTCCACTGATAGCTTTCAACAATGCCTTCTATTGTGTGGGACAACTTTGAAGGACTTCGAGGGCTGACATCACGAAAGGTGCTTGGGCCAGATCTTCAACAATGCTATAGTTCTGGGCAACACGATAATGATGATTGAAAGCCGATTTCCAAACGACACCCTTTGGAGGGGGGCGAAGAACTGTGTCAAGGCTTGGTCTTTCAAGATGAATAGGACCGTTGGTAGGTGGAGTCATGGGAGATGGTTGGACCAATGAAGGAGGTATAAAATCAACCTTCTCCTTGGAGGGAGAATAATCTTTGGCTCGAGTGGTAAGTGCGATTTCATTCTTCTTTGAATCTCCAGTACACATTAATACATAGGATGTAGTGGAAGGGGAAGGTTGGTCATGAATGACCAATTAGGCCTGTTGTGTAGAGGGGAAGGGTTGGGACAAAACGGTCGGAGTGGGTGGTTTCAGGGCCCCTTGAAGGAACTTAGTAACCTCGATGCATCGTGGACAATCCTTCGTGTAGTGATCATCACCACAGATAAGACAAGGGTATCGAGGTTTGCACTTATCCCCATCGTCAACAGGTGGAGTTTTGGTTTTCTTTGCTTGCAAAGTATTTTTGTCCTCTTTATTCTTACCCTTTCCCTTTTTGGATTTGTTTTTACCAGCGGGGGTAGATTGAACCGCATTTACCTCAGAAGTCTTGCCGGTGGGAGGGGTGGGAGATGGAGCGTTTTGAACATTAGAAGAATGGGTTTGGGGTTGGTGCTTGAGGCAGAATGTGGTTGGGCATGGAAAGTGCCAATCACACCGTCGACTGCATGAGAAGCAGTTGGAGTAGTTGAAGTGGTGGAAGTGGAAGGACGAGGTGCATCAGGAAGTAAGTCGTAAAGAGTACCCATTTGTGAGTAAACGAGGTCAAGGTATTGAGCAAGAGATATGCCCTGTTCTTCCATGACAACTCCACCCATGGCAATGTCATGAACGATGTCGTTCAAAAATGATTTTGTGAATCACTCTGCCAGCAACTGATCGGGAAGTTTGAGTTTGATGAGATGTCATCTCCATCGCCACACATGAATGTGATTTGATATATGAGTGGCTTTGTTTTGTTTGAAAGAACTCAAAATATTGGTCCCCGTTTCATAACGGATTGGTAACTGGTAGTGGGTAAGGAAAGCCATAACTAGGGTGTTGAAGTCGACGAAGAAACCTTGTGGTAATTCTATATACCACTTCGTGGCAGAACTTGTGAGAGTTCTTTGAAAAATATGTAAACGAATAGAGTCATCCATCAAGGAGTTGGATGAGCACCAGAGGTGAAAAGTCATCACGTGATTGTTTGGGTCCTCTCCCTCTTTGCCATCGAATTTAGGGATGTTAGATGGTAGCGTGGCTAGTATAGCGGGCCATTGGGGAGAGTGAGGGATTGGATCGTTTAAAATCCTCGACAGATCCAAGAGGTCCAAAGTGGCCAAGAAGGGTAACTGTCTATTCACATGCAGGTACTGGTGGCTTTGGGGAGGGAGTCCTGTTGGCAAACCAGTGGGACCATAAGCAGTCTGCATATAATGCGAAGACCCAAGCATATTCGGTGGTTGTTGTGGAGAAAAGTAGCTCATGGGATTGTATCCTTGAACAGGGACGTGATTTTGAGCATTCGAGCCCCAAATAGGATTGGACGTACCTGGATATGGTTGGCCTATACTAGGGGGTATAATGGATGTAGCTAGAGGCTATTGCCCCCCAGTCGATTGAGGATTATGTTGTATTAGATGGTTCCAATACTGGGCCAAGGATGGAGGTATGTTTTGCCCGTAGGGTGGGGTTGGTGGGGGTTGTCCTCCAATCAGGGGTTGAGTTCCAATTGGGGGTTGTGTTCCAATTGGGATTTGTGTTCCAATAGGAATTTTTCCTACAAGGGGGGGTTGAGTCAAACCTCCTTGGTGAAACTGTCCACCAACAGGAATCTGGTAATTTGGTGTGAATGACGGAATGGTGCCACCAATAGAGGATGGAAAAGGTCCTCCGAAAGGGGGTTGAGGAAGTGTCAGAATGAAGCCGGGAGGAGAGTTCCTAGAAGAAGAGGGACCACCAGGAGTTCCGGACGGGGTTTGTGTAGGAGTGGGAATAGAAGCATTCAATGCACGGTATCTGGGTGGAAGCATCGGGGTGACACTGGATGAGAGCGGTGTGCCAATCGGGGCTTGACTAGCCGCTGTAATCCCGGTGTGAATACTCATAGTATCTGTGTAATGGAAAATTTCTAAAGGGAGGGTCAAGATGTGGTCAGCTCGTGGAGCTTTCGTACCAAGAAAATAATAAGCAGTAGTAAAAGGTAATGCGTCTGGGTCAGAGGTTTCGAGGAATGCAGGTGAGATAGTGATTTCAATGCCTGCTCCTGAACCAAATAGATCCCGTCTAAAAATGAAAGCAGACCAAAAAGGATCTTGGCCCTCAGGACCTAGAAAAGGTCCAGTCGGTGATCCAGAAGACAAAAGAACTAAGTCTCCAGAAGAATTCACTCACATAATATGTCTCTCAGAATTGGGGTGAAGTCGAAAGTCCTCTCGAGAATTGGTAATTCGGAACCGTTCTAGAGAGTTATTTCTTTCCACTTGTGGAGTGGTGACATCTTGGAATTCACTCTGTTGAGGAGAGCCCTCTGGTGAGATTGTAGTCGGGGGTTGAGAACCTTCCAGATTTTCTGGAGGTAAGCCCTGCATTCTACGTAAATGATGTGGAGGGTCTATTGTGAATGAGTTACAAACTTACAAAGAAAATCCTATGGTCAACTTGGGTGAACAAATAGCATGCGCTAGTAAACAAAATATAGGAAACAAAACTAAGCAAACAAGACCTCCTAATTCTGAAGTCACTAGTTGGTGATGAAATCCAACGTCGCAACAACAAGATGAGAAGGGGTTGGGCTAGGGTGGAAAAGTTACATTAACAACTTGCTTAACATACTTACACCCTGGTGCAAGCTCCCACACATAATCATGGGTATGCCCTCCAAGGAGCCTGAGTGAGTTTGGCCAACGTCGATTCCAGGTACCATGAAGACTTGCCCCTTCACAGTCACCTTGTGTAAGTCCTAAGAAGATAGGCCACTAAGGTTATCACCGACAATAATAAAGCCTAGGGGGACAGTGGACAGTCCGATCCACACGTAAGGGCAGGGTATCTAGCCCGAAATCAACTTGAGAGGCTTCCACTCATCATTGTGGGTATACCTCCAAGTGACCCCCATAATACATGCAATCTCTACACCGATATCAACAAAGCAGGGTGAGTAACTCTGTTAATACCAATGCGACCTCGGGTTTGACCCTTGTGTGAGAAGGGCTTCCCAGGACAAAATGTTGCAAATGGAATTTGACACTCCTTAACACAAGATGCTATTGTGTGTTTTGTGCTTTGGAGAGTATATCTCTCTTCCTATTTCAAAGCTCTAGCCTAGCTAATTGTTGGTGTAATAGAGTTCTAGAAAAGAGTTACTAGTTAAATTTTAAAATTGTGCAATATTATTAAGGGCTGTTGTTACTCAAAGGAAACATAGATGAAATCGATGTTGTATGAGACTCTGACCCAACAATGCATAGATAGGAATGAAAGATATCAATTTTCATTCGATGAACCCTATGTACATGAGGGAAAGAGAAGTTTTTCGGAACAATCTTGAACTATGATATGCAATCTCCTTTAAAATGCAATATCAATGAATCACGTAACAATGACAATTCTCTATTTGTTCTATTTCAACGATTGATTTCCAATATTTTCAAAATGAAAATGCTTTTAAAAAGAAAAATGTTTTTTACTTTTCAAAAAGAACCACCATGGTGGTGAAACTAAGGAAAACCAATAACTAACGAATAAGCAATAAACAAAACCCAAACCAATCTTTCAATGAAGACAAAAATGACAAGCAGACAAGACTAGTCTTTTCAATTGCATGAGAACAATGATTTTCCAAGTAATGAGCAAATGAGAAAGACAAACAATCCCAACTTTCAAATCGATCACCGGCTCATAACCAAACAAGTACTTAGATTCCAGGATCATAGATTATATCCTTGCTAAGAAAAGTCAAGAGATGAGAGTCGAGAAAAAGATGGACAAGAAGAGCCTTTGATTTCCGAAGATTGATTGTGCACAAAATCCGAAGTCAAGAAACAATCAACCAGTGGTCCAAGAAGTTCTTTTTAGATAGACATACAGATCTGAGAATCTGAGCATACAAAAGCCTTAATTCCAAAAATTTTAAAAATGGGTTCGCAGGCTATCAGTAATGTACAGTGCGAGAATGGATCATTCTCGCAGGCTAGTCACAAGGAGAGTGTGAGAATCTCACATTGTACTGAAAGGCAGGTTGCGAACTCAAGGGGTTCTCGCAGGCCACTGAGGGGTTCAGTGCGAGAAGGCCTGANATACAGATCTGAGAATCTGAGCATACAAAAGCCTTAATTCCAAAAATTTTAAAAATGGGTTCGCAGGCTATCAGTAATGTACAGTGCGAGAATGGATCATTCTCGCAGGCTAGTCACAAGGAGAGTGCGAGAATCTCACATTGTACTGAAAGGCAGGTTGCGAACTCAAGGGGTTCTCGCAGGCCACTGAGGGGTTCAGTGCGAGAAGGCCTGAAACTAGGAAAATTTTTGGAAAAAGACAAAAATTTTGAAGGGACTTCTGGACCCAGAGAGTCTGTCAGGGTTTCCCGAAGACTCAGAGATTGATAGAAATGAAGAAAGGTAAGGCAAGAACAAATGGCCAAGGAAAAACACCAAAAACCTCTAAAAAATGGGTTGCATCCCCAATGGAGTTGCCAATTTTGTTATCGGACTAATCGGTAGGTGCAGACACTAACATATCTCCCTAGATCCACCTGGATCTAGAACAAAACAGGACAAGACATGACTCTTTCCCTAAGTTACAACCATTGAATTATCTAGTAAGGAGGAACAAGTGACATACCTTTGTATCGCTTCCTTGGGTCTCTGTTGCTCCCGCTTCGCTTCGGTGCTCTCGTGAGGTCAAGATCAAGACAACACAAACCAACCAAAGTGAAGATAGCAAAATGTATTCAATCATCAACTAATGCATAAGATCAAGGAATTACACAATAAAGTAAGAATGACTTTATGGGAAAAGGACATGCCACTGTATCATATTAATTGAAAGTAGAAGATACAACCTGATCGCCTTGATGTTGCAAGATTCCTTTCGGTGGCTCTTGGTTCCAACACACACACTTGTTCTGTACTTGCATGAAGAAGATCCAATTCCTCTTGATAGACCTACTAGAGTCTCCAAGCTTCTGTTCAAGCAGGGTTCTGCACACAATTCCTTCACCAATTATTCAATTAATATTGCTTAACCTTTTCCATGAGAATCCTTTCAATATATAGGAGATGATGAGATGGTTACATGGATGAGAACGATCCCACCAAATCAGAGAGGCTAGTAAAATGATAACCATACGAATGCCAACTCATTTTCTAGAAGATTCCCTTCTAGAACCCTCGATACTTCTTCTCTTTTCCAAGTTTAAAAACAAGTTCGCATCCTGTGTATAGAGCAACCTGTGAGAAGTTCACACACTATATGAAGGTGGCCTGCGAGAATGGGTCATTCTTGCACCCTAGGCCATAAGCAGCCTGCAAACTCACTTTGAAAATATGTTTTCTGGAAGGAGATAAATGCCACTTTTCTCAAGAGAAAGTTCTTATTGGGAACCTGAGTACACCATTGTTAATACATCACCAAGATGACCAAAATCATGTGTAACACTTACAATACATAAGGCTCTCCTACTCAACACTTCTCTCTCACTAAATATTACTCACTTGATCACACAATGACAAAGACAACAACAATGATCCTAACATCAAGAACCCAACCCAGGTCCTTTAGACCTCTATTTATGCCTTACAATAGCTCACCGACATCCTTAGGTCAAAACCTAGGTGTCACAAACCCTAGATGCCAAAACCCTAGGTGTTTAAAACCCCAGGTCAACTTGACACACATTTTCAGGGCTTCACCAGCCTATCTTTCCTTCCTTCTCGTGTGGTGCTCCAAAGCATCCAACGGTGGCTTTTTCCGCTTGCTGAGTTGTCCATGATCCTTCTTTCTTGTTGATCTGTCGTCCTCGATCTCCTCATTCAACAACTTGCTTCCTTTTACTTCGCTCTGTATTTTTTTCTCTTTTTCTCACTTCGACCTAGTAATGGTCACTATGTCTTCCACGCAGTTTGCATTCTGCCTTTTCTTCCTCTATCTTCACTTATTTACATAACCAAGGGCCAACATGCACCCATCACTCACCTGTGACTCATCCTGAGGCACTTCAGATCTAACCTTTCTATTTTACTTCGATTTCAGACTGCGTAGTTCTGCCTTTGCTTTCTGCTCTATGCCGCGTCTCCTTCCTTGTGCAGACTATCTTTTCTGTGTCTGGTACCCAGTTTCAACTGCACCTGGTACCTAGACCCTTTTTTCTTATGCTTTTACTTAGAGTTGTGAGGTAGCTGGTTGTCATAGTACAATTTCAACCGACTCCCATTCACTAATCCTTCCTTCCATTCTCCCTTCAAAGTCTTCAATTGCGCAACTCCTCCTTCTGTAACATAGGCGATCTCATATGGATCGAGCCAATGCGTTTTGAACTTCCCAGGATGTTTTATAAACTTACTGTCATATACCAATACTAGATCACCTTGTTTAAATGCCTTCTTCTTGATGTGCCTGTCATGATAGGCCTTCTCTCTTTCCTTCTATACCTGCCTTCTCTCTTTCCTTGATGTGCCTGTCTTTAGCATATCTATGTAAGGTAGGCCACCAAAGGCCAGCTCTAAGAACCTTCTGGGCAGTTTCTTTCCCTGTGTAATGTCCTTCTGTGATGCCTTCATGAGCTTCTGCGAGGATCAATGGTCGATCTACCTCCATAACACATCTTCTAAATATCTCATCAAGTCCCATCTTGTATAGCTGTCCAACTATAAGTGAAAATTATGCATCTCCCACTACTAGCTGTTTCTTCTTTGGAATTGTATAATCGCTAGGTGCCATTCCTGTTGATAGGAACTGGACTATTTCTGTGAAGTGGTCATCAATATTTCTAATAGCCAGTAACTGTCCATCCGATAGTGCATCCTCCAAACTGATAAGCTCTTCGCCATGTTCCAACCTTGAGAAGTGGCCAGGACCTTTGTTCATTCTTCTTGTCTTACTATGATCTCAAAGTCATATTCCTGAAATAGAAGAAGCCATATGCATATTCTCCCCCTCAACACTAGCTTGTTGACTAGGTATTTCAGCACAGAGTGATCAATAAACATTTTAAAGTGTCCTCCCAACAAGTAGTGGCAAAATTTTTGCAACGCATACACCATGGCTAACCCCTCTCACTCGGTAGTGGTGTAATTGATTTGAGCAGTCGATAGCTTCCTTCTGGAAAATGCTAACAGATGGTCAATATCTCCTTCCCTAGGTTGTCCTAACACTGCTCCTAAGGCAATAGAAGACGCATCGACATGCACATGAAACTCCTTGCTCCAATCTGGGAAGACCAGAATAGGCGCAATAACCATTTTTTGTTTCAGTGTGTTGAAGTTCTGCTGACACTCTTCCTTCCAACTAAACTGACAGTCTTTCTTCAAAATCTTCTCCATGGGTGTTGTAATATGGGCATATCCTTTAATGGACTTCTTGTAGTATCTAGTATGTTCCAACGCAGTGCACAGTTGTTTGATTAAAGTAGGAGGGGTTAGATCAACTATAATGGAAATTTTAGATGGATCGACCAACAATCCCTACTTGCATACAATATGACCTAACAACACTCCCAATGGTGAGAAGAAGATGCATTTCTTCAGATTCAAGGAAATTTGACACTGCCTTCATTTGTCCAACATTAGCCTTAGACATTCAATATGATTTTCAATAAAATAAAAACAGTCCAATCATGAAAATATGCTTCTAGAAATTTATGCAGAAACTCCTTGAATGCTTCGACCACCACCCTAGAAAATATGGCTGGGGCATTCTTCAATCCAAATGGCATCACTGTATACTGGTAGGATCCCCATTCTGTTGCAAATGTGGTCTTATGGCGATCTTCCTTGGCAATCCGGATCTGATGGTATCCCGAGAATCCATCTATAAAAGAGTACACCTCCTGGCCTCCCACATTATATAACACTTTGTCAGTGAATGGTGTAGGGAAGGGGTCATGCAAACATGCATCATTCAACTTCCTGAGATCTACACAGATCTTGATCTCTCCTATCTTCTTGTATTGCACCACCATAGGGCTAATCCATTATGATTCTTTGACAGGTTCTATAATTCCTGCTTCCAACATTATGTCGAGCTCAATTTTCACTTTCTCCTTATATTTAGGGTTTAGTCTGTAGGGTCTCTGTTTAACATGTCCTAAGTCTAGTTTCAAAGGGATCCTCATCTCTCCCATAGGCCCTTTAATTCCCTTCATATCAATGAACTTGGTTGGAAACAAGTCCTGATATTCAAGCAGTAATTCTATAATCTTGTCAATAGTGGCAACATCCCAATAATCTCCAACATTTGTAAGCTTCAGTGTCTGTTATGTTCCAATATTGACCTTCTTAATCTTGATTGGCTGTTCAATGAATGGTAGCTCAAGTCTTGGTCCTTCCACATCTCTTTGGCATTTTGTTTCTGCAATGTTCACCTTTCTTGGATCATCATCTTCATCAACATTGATGTTGTAACAACCTTGCAATTTCTGGAGAGGCACAGTCCATTCGTCCTCTTCTTGCTCCAAAGAGAGGTTAGATGCCTCCTCGAATACTTTCTGTCTTACAATCTAAAATTCTTGATCAACTGAAGGATATTGACTTTCAAATAAGAAGATGGTTACAAAATTCTGAGTCATACCTTCCCAATCTACAATGATGAGGCACAACTCCACTTGAAGGTACCAGTTGACAGGGGTTGTGTCTAGTGTGTTGATGAACTTGTGCACCCACTGCTCTTGAGGAATGTTGCTCCAAGCTACTTTGCAACTTCGCACATGGTCCTTTGGGCAGCTTCGACCCATGTATCAAACTTCACATCCTTCTACTTGTGCTGAGAATCGCACTGTCATCAAGGTATGACATTGTACCCATTCTGTAATGTTGTTTTTGTGTGTCCCCCACCATCTTGCTGGGGTTGCTTTCAGGGCCTCATCCATTGCCAACAATCTTTGTTGCATTGGTACACTTTTTTCAAAGTCCGAAAAGAAGGTTTCTAAAGGATTCAAACCATCAAAGGTGGGTAGGTTACTTACTGTTGTGCCAATCCAGCGAACTTGTCTAGTTAATCTAGCACATCGTCTTGTAGATACTTCATACATTTTATTTCGCCAGTTCTCCAGTGCTTCTACTGAGTCTAATGAACATGCATTGTCACTTCGCCAACTTAGGTTTCCATCTGCCGTAGGATTAATGTAATCCTACTGTCTGGCTGTTAGTTTGTATATGTTTTCCAGCTCATATGCCCATTCTTCCTCTCTGATGGGCTCTGTGTATTGCTGACCTTCATCTGAATCTAAAGGCGCAATGACCCTAATGCCATCTCCTTCAAAAGTCATACGTATTTTCTTTAAATCAACCACAATGGAATTATTGAAAGCCCAATCAATTCCTAACATCACAAGGTAAGGACATCTATCATCAACTATCTCAATTACCTCAAAATATGCAAACGTTCTTACTCCATCGATGTCCACAGGGACATGTTCCAGTCTGCCAAAGGGGATTACAACTTGCTGATTAGCCATCCTAAGCCTAATAGGGGAATAGATCAACTTGGGTTTTCCCATTTGTTGTGGGTGGGAAATCCCTCCTACGGACTAGCACTAAGGGTTTTTATCATGCATACAGAAATGACCTAAAGATTCTTACTTCTTACCATCGTCCCATGCCTAAACCCCCATCACTCATATGTAAATACAAGGCTTAAGAGATTAAGTTGACGTACCTTATTTTTCTTGTTTGATGTCGATCCCTTTTCATGCTTGGTCATTCTTTGATTGCAACTCTCCTCCCAACGCTGACCTACATTCACAAAAGACAAACAAATAACTCCACATGCATTTGATCTATGAACTAATGGGTTAGAGATTTAATGAATCATACAATCAATATTCAAATAATGACAATCTCATATGGTGGGACGGGAAAATAAATTCTTTTATTAAATTCACAATGATACCTTACAATGATAAAGTCGGCTACTGCTCCTTGATCCTGGTCCTGGGCTCTTCTTCCACTGTCTTCCAACTACTTTGCTCTATACTTCTCTTTGCACAAGGATGGATAAAGTTTTGGACAAAGGGAATGCTCAATCGGGTATAGTTTCTTTACTATGATTTTCCTCCTTTCAAATGGGACCCTTACCCCTTCTTTTATAGGCTAGAAGGAGCTAGGTATTTGGTCGAATGACCAGCCATGCATGGTTGAAAGGTTTAGTTAACTTTCCCAAAGTTGTGTGTTCCATCATCAAATTTCCTTTTTCCATGCTTTTGTAGGTACACGCGGGCTGTATTGCAGCAGCTAGCGTGTACACGCTTGCAGTAATGGAGCAGGGCGCTTGGGCCTTTATAAAGAGGGTTTTTTAACCAGAGTTGTTCAGTACTGGCTTGGCAAAGAAGACATATGGGATGGCTTGATTTCAGGTAAGTATGTTTGGTACAAATTAGGGTTATAACAGATGCCCCCTAATGTGTGAGGTCAGAAGAGCATATGATGGTCGAAATACATTACCAATCTTTATCAACGTAAAAAACCGGTGAGCCCAGGGACAAGAATTCAGGAGGTGCCATCTGCAAAATAACAATTGTCTCACCGAGGCGGGCATACCCATGCTCATAATTTAATAAAGTCATGGCTACCAATCAAATACAATGTAGATCCATGTCATATAACTATATAAAGTGTAGCCGCGAGCAATACACATCGGATCTACATCTCAAAATAAAAAAGATATACATGTATAGTATCCATCTTCTAGAAGCTGATAAGGCCTGATAGCTGGAGATGAGGTCTACAGAGCTCAAGAAACAACTTCAAAATCTTCAAAACTCGGGTAGGAGTGTAATATGAGTGTACGAATTCACTACCCAGAGGTCTTCGACGACTCGTCGATCATGGACTAGAGAATCTTGATGATCATACTAAAGGCTTCATTGATTTTGAACAAAGACTTGATTGGACTTTCGGGATGGACGAGCATGACGGCAAGAGACAAACTGTAGAGGGGCCGACTTAGGCTTAGAAAAACTTCCCTTGGATAATAGCACGACAAAAGATGAGACTCAGGCAGCATGGCATTAACATAATTTCACGAGGCAGGAGGCAACGCAAACTCTCCATATGTTTGGAAGAATAACCAAACGGAGGAGGACACAACTCAATGTAGCGGGAACAACTTTCTAAAGTCATATTAAATCCCAGAGTTTTACGAACAAATGGAAGGTTGTGCTTTATCCAAGGATGACTCATTGTGCTGCCAATACAAACAAAATACTTTTCCCTTCCTCTTTTTTGGGTATATTTGATTTTTTTTGTCTTTTTCAATAAGTTTGAAAAAATAATAAAATAATGTTATGTTACAAAGGAGGGATGAGTGTCGCAAACATACGAGTTTGAAGCGCAAGGAAAATATTGATGTTCAAAGTAAAGACACTCGAGAAAAATCCCTCCTGGAGCCAAAGGTGTCAAGACGCAGAGGCAAAGTGCCACAGGACTTGTAGATAAGGCATGCTTCATATGGTTCAATTGAGAACAACATGGAGCCAACATTAGACCAAAGACACAGGTATGCAAACGCGGTTAACAAAACACACAATGGTAACGTTCTTCGATGTAAGTTTAACAAGCCCAAATAAGGTAAGCTCGACGGTTTTTCATATTTAGAGAGTCTGAAAAATGTAAAAGGAGACTCCAATGGGGTACCTTTTTCGAAGGTAGTCTAGTCGGTTCGAAAAAGGGGTAAACTACGACCGACAAGATGACTATTCAAAACCATTTTAACGAGTGTGATAAAGACAAGATCACTCGGTGATTTTTTCATTTTTAAGGAGTCTGAAAAAATCTTAACTATGGACTCCGTCAGGAATGTTCTTTTGGACAATTTTAACGAGTGTGAAAGAATAAGGTCACTCGATGATCTTTTCAATTTTAGGGAGTCTGAAAAGAGCTTAACTATGGACTCCGTGGGGGTTCCTTTTTCATAAATTTAGTCCCTCAGGCCCAAAAAAGGGTTAAAATTATACTTGAGAATACTCTTCTAGAGAATCAAGGCTCCTAGAGTATACCTTTGTTCGTACAGTTGACCATCCAGACTGAAAAAGGGGTAAACTACCGCCGAACAGACGTGACTTCAAATTTCAGTTTAGTGAGCGTGAAGGTCAACAAGATTGCTCGGCAATCTATTCGTGTTTAGAGGGTCTGAAAAGGGCTTAAAAGAAGAACCGTGGGGGCTACGACTCATGTATGAAACTGGTTCAGGTAGAGCCCACTGCTAGGCTCAGACCAAGAGTCTCTTTGATACTCAACTTGGGAAGTCTCCCAAAAGGGAAGAAAACACAAACCACGGTGTAAGTCCTCTTGTGGTATAGAAACCGTAGTCATGGCTTCAAGGATAGCCTCATATGAAGGCAATTCAAAATCCGATAAATCACGCAAATGAGGGTCGATAGTCCCAAAGGGTGAAGTAAACTGACCATACTCCATATGACGATGGAGGTACTAACAACGAGATCAAAATCAGAAGGATACTCAAGCCCACCTGGAGCAAGAGGGGGAAGCAAGGGATCCCATGCCCCCATTGGATACACCAATGGATCAATTGTTAATTCCAAGTCTCAAGAAGGAAAACATTATTACACAGGTTCCTGCTCAGAAGAAATTGAACATCGAGGATAAGATGCCACATAATTAACCCGTGGCGGGTTCGAGTCTACATGAACACTAGGAACATGTAAAGGGGTAGTCTGAAATAATGCCAAATTAGGATGGTGATTATCAAGTGCCATCTGGTCAATATTGACAATGCTTCCATTGTGAGGGAAATGCATCACCCGGAAGAACGTAGACACCACAACATTCATAGCATATACATAATCATGCCTAAGAAGCATATTGAAATCTAACGGGCCTTACACCACTATAACATCAACAAGGACAATTTTCCCACCTAAAGAGATAGGCAACTGAGGAAGAACCCCTAAAAAATCACTAGAACATCTGTCAAAAGCCAACAACTCATGTGAAGTAGACACAAGCTTGGGAGATCCCAAGACTTTCCAAACCGAGGAGGATAAAATACTTGCGGAGGCTCCTTCATCCACAATACATCGATAAATGTTTGTTGAATTAACTTCAACCCTTATTTGAAAGGGTGCGGAGGAAGGAAGACAAGGCTCAATAAGGTCATTCCAATCAAAGGAAATCATCCTAGGGCTTGGAGGGGGTGTGCTTGGAATGAGCGGAATGCCCCCTTGTTTACAAAGTACTGAACTGGAAATGCTAAAAACATAGTCGGTAGACACATCACTCCCCAAAAGAGGAGTGGGATTAGCTGATGACTGCATCAATGTGACAACATTTTCAACCAAGGGTTGAATAGGCTGTGAGACTACATGGTCTAAAGGCACCTCACCCCTCAAAAGAGGAGTGGGATCAGCTGATGATTGCATTAGCATGACCACTTTCTCAACCAATGGTTGAATAGGCTGAGAGACTATAAGGTCTAAAGGCACCTCACCCGTCAAAAGAGGAGTGGGATCAATTGATGACTACATCGGTGTGACCACTTTCTCAACCAATGGCTGCATAGGCTGAGAAACTACATGGTCTAAAGGAACCTCACCCCCCAAATGAGGAGTGGGATCAACCAATGACTGCATCGACATGACCACTTTCTCAACCAATGGTTGAATAGGCTGAGAGACTACAAGGCCTAAAGGCACCTCACCCCCTAAAAGAGGAGTGGGATTAGCTGATGACTGCATCAGCGTGACCACTTTCTCAACCAATGGTTGAATAGATTGTGAGGAAACCTCAGAAGACTCTGAATCAAAAGAGGTTGCAGACAAGGACCACAATCTGTGTACCTCTGGAATGCCAGGGCATAAATGAGTAAGGTGATCTCCCTTGCAAATCTTACAAGGGAACTTAGGCTTACGTCCTATTCGTCTAGGTTTATCAATAGAATCAATGGCCCCAACATGAATAGCAGTGGTTGGTTGCACATCTCCAACATGACTTGCAAAGGTTAGTGATGGGTCGATAACATGACTTGCAGAGGCTACAGACCTATTACAAGTATGACTAGTAGTGATTGGACTTTTTCCCTCAGCATGACTTGCAGAGGATGGGTGCGTGCCCCCAACATAACTTGTAGAGGCTGGGTGCTGGTCTTCAATGTGACTTGCAGAGGTTTTTTAACTATCTCCAACATGACTCGTAGAGGTTGGTGATTTCTTCTTCCTATTATTCCTCTTTCTATTTCGTTTAGACTTCTGGTTACTAGTAACTGTACTTTCACCAAAGGCAGGAGAAGGAGGAGGAGAAGAATTTGCTGACGAAGAAACATCAACAGGGTGCCCATGACATAAAGTGCTTAGTTGGGAAGTGTCAAGAGCATTTGGGACATTTGGAATGGTACCCAACCAAACCGGTAATCCCACATTCAACCCAGGAATGTACAAAGTGGCCATCAAAGGGACACCAACGTTTCCGAAGAAAGGAAAAACACAAGAATCCCCTTGCGAAGGGGTTCCTTGGTTGGTATCATCAGGAACTTTAGCCATGAAGATCTTATGCAGAGGTTCTCCCCTTGCGGGATTGTTTGAATCTATAAAAGTCTCACACACTGACTCTGAAGAACCAGTGTTATCAAAACAACGCTTATAAAGAGGCGGCTCCACATTTCTAAGTGGAAGAGAAAAAAGTCCTCATGACCGGTGGAGTGGGCGGTCTACCACCCTAGGTCAGAGACCCAAATCCATGATTGACTAACTCACTATGGAAAATTAGGGAGCATAGAGCACAAACTAAAAGTTCCTAAAGGCAAATCAAGAAAATGACTAACTAGTTGGAAGAACAGTTACACCAACCAACACTAGAGAAACTTACCGGTGCAAGTGAAACTTGAATATGGAAGCACCCTCCAGGTATACTCTGCAAAGCGTGGCCCGATGTCTTCCCTAGGTACTGCGGTATACCCCCACGGTCACCTGTGTAAGTCCTTAAAATAAAGGCAACTGGGTTGCCAGCTCGTGAACAATCACTAGACGGATACAGTCGACAGTCAGGTGGACCACAATGAGCAGGATATCAAGCCCAAAACCTATCAAGGGTATCAAAAGCAAGTGTTCCAGAATATGGCTGAGGACCTCGAACAGATTCGAGATCCATGAAGCTTCGTGGAAAATGCGATCAACATAATCCCAAGAAAATTCCTCTATATGCATTCCCCACTACGCTTGGTTCGACTTTGGAGGGGTTATCTCCGCTACCTTTCCGCACGCGACCTCATGTTTAGCCCCTGTGTTAGAGGGGGGTCCCATATAATTTCCATGTCACTGGACCTCGACACTCCTTAGCACAGACTTGTATGTTTGTTTTATACCCTTGAAGAGTTTCCTCTCCAACCTAAATCAAGGCTCTTTTAATTAGCATTCTTTTTACTGGATTGATCTACTCAAAAGGGTACGGTAGTACAACTGATGTTGTTAAGACTCTTGCAGAAAAAAGAAATGATAAGAACACTAGCAAAGAAGGATTATCTTTCTTAATTTTTTTTTGAAATGATTTTAAGATGAGAAGAAAACAAAACACTATGCTAATTTCTTTTTCTTTTTCAAATAACAATGCAAGGCAAATGCCAAGAAAGAAAGAGAACTAACAAGTTGTTGTTGTTGTTGTT